>PISX010014964.1:0-51244 GCA_004024625.1 Mellivora capensis | reverse complement strand
TGAAAAGAAGGGCCATCTGTACCCCAATGTTTATAGCAGCAATGGCCACGGTCGCCAAACTGTGGAAAGAACCAAGATGCCCTTCAACAGACGAATGGATAAGGAAGATGTGGTCCATATACACTATGGAGTATTATGCCTCCATCAGAAAGGATGAATACCCAACTTTTGTAGCAACATGGACGGGACTGGAAGAGATCATGCTGAGTGAAATAAGTCAAGCAGAGAGAGTCAATTATCATATGGTTTCACTTATTTGCGGAGCATAACAAATAACACGGAGGACATGGGGAGATGGAGAGGAGAAGGGAGTGGAAGATGAACCATGAGAGACTATGGACTCTGAAAAACAACCTGAGGGGTTTTGAAGGGGCGGGGGGTGGGAGGTTGGGGGAGCCTGGTGGTGGGTATTATGGAGGGCACGCATTGCATGGAGCACTGGGTGTGGTGTAAAACTATGAATTCTGTTACGCTGAAAAGAAATGAAATAATAATAAATAAATAAAAATGAAAAAAAATAGATGAATGGATAAGGAAAATGTGGTATATATACACAATGGACTATTACACAGCCATAAGAAGGATAAGAGCATGCCATTTGAAACAACATGGGTTGTTGAGTATATTATTCTAAGTGAAATAAGTCAAACTGAGAAAGAAAACTACCATATAATTCTGCTCATAAATGGAATCTAAAAACATGAATAAACAAACAAAAAGCAGATCAGAACTATAAATACAGAGGACAAACTGATGGCTGCCAGAGGGGAGGAGGATGAAGAGGTAGGCAGAATGCATAAAGAAGAAAGGGGGGGGGGACCTGGGTGGCTCAGAGGGTAAAGCCTCTGCCTTCGGCTCAGGTCGTGATCTCAGGGTCCTAGGATCGAGTCCCACATCGGGCTCTCTGCTCAGCAGGGAGCCTGCTTCACTCTCTCTCTCTCTGCTTCCCTCTCTGCCTGCTTGTGATCTCTGTCAAATAAATAAATAAATAAATAAATAAATAAATAAATAAATAAATAAAATCTTAAAAAAAAAAGAAGAAAGGGAGATACAAGCTTCCAGATATGTAATGAATGGGGCATAGGAATAAAAAGCAGAGCATAAGAAAATAGTCGATAGTATTATGATAGTGCTATAATGGAATTGATGTTAGTTATACTTGTGGTGAACATAGTATAATGTATAAACTATAATGTATAATGTCAAATCACTAAGTTGTACACCTGAAAACTAATGTAACATTGTGTGTCAACTATACTCAAGTATAAATAAATAAATAGGCATCAGTGCTGTGTTAATTCTTGCAATACCATTGGTTATTTAACTGGGAAGGATGTCGGTTTCTAATTGGTTCAAATTCTTTAATTCTATTTTGGACTTACATATTATTGTAAATATAAGAGAGTGTGTTGAACTCATGATAAAGGTTGATTTTCTGAAATACATTTAAAGTTAACAAATCTCTTTTATATAACTATATCATTTCTCACAACACTCCTTAGAGGTCATAATCCAGTTACTATTGCTGAGTAATAAACTGTCTCACATCTTAGTTGCATTAAACAACCATTTTATAATGCTTAAGAATTCTTTGGGTCAGAATTTAGACAGGGCTTGGCTGGGCATTCCTCATGCCTCATGGGGTTTTTTATGCAGTTGCTATCACATGTTTTCTGAGACTTTAGTCTTATCAAGGCTCTATTCGGTTGAATGTCCAAGATGGCTCACAATTTGATGTTGGCTGTTGTTTTGGGTTTCATCTTGGGGGGTAGGGGGTTTATCAGTTAGACTACATGTACCTTCTATATATGGCTTGTCCTTCACAACACGGTGGCCTCAGAGTAGTCAAAATTCTAACATGGCAGCTCAGGGCTGAAGTTCAAGTAAAGTGGCAGAAGGTAGAAGCTGCATTGCCTTTTTTGACTTAGCTTTGTATCTCACACAGTATTCCTTTGGCTATACTCTTTGTTAAGTCACTGGCCTGCCTAGATTTAGGGAAGGGAGATAGGCTCTATTTCTCAAAGAGAAGAGTGTCAAAAAATTTATGGCCATTTAAAAAAAATATTCACAGGTGGTTATTACTACTTCTACCTACAGATGATGAAAATGATGTTCAGAAAGGTTAAATAACTTGCCTAGTATCTTACAGCCATAAATGTCAAATCCCAGAATTGAAGCCAAATATTTTGATACTAAATCCATCATTCTTGCCATTATATTATTCTTTATTCTAAGAAATTAGTGTTAGCTATAGTGTTAAGAAAATACTTTCTGAAGGAAATGGGGTTTTGTGTGTGACCTTAATAGATGAGGCTTATCTGATTAGCTAGAAGAAAGAATGCAAGGACTTTAAGGAAGAGAAGGCAGTGAGGATATGACAATTCAATCAGAAAACACCTAATATAACTTACCACATTCCCTGTAAACCTACTGTTTCCACTGCATTTAGTTGCTCAAGGCAGAAACTAGAAGTGATTTCCTCTTTTCTCTATTTCCCACATAATGTCAACATCAAGTCTTACTGATTTCAGCCTCTTAATTCCTCTAAAATATGTCCTTGACTCTTCCCTAGTGGTCCTATAATATCTTTGATTTAGACCAATGGTTAGCAAACCATGGCCCTAAATCTGGCCCACCACCTGGTTTTCTATGTCTGGGAAGCTAAGAATAGTTTCTACATTTTCAGGTGGTTGAAAAAATTAAAAGAAAAATAATATTTTTTGACAAATGAAAATTATATAAAATTCAAATTTCAGTGTCCACAAAGTTTTATTAGAATGTAGTCAAGCTCATTCATTTACATATTATTTATGGATGCTCTCCCACTATAAGGGCAGAATTGAGTAGCTACAAGAGAAACTATATGGCCTGAAATGCCTAAAATATTTATTTCTGGACCTTCACAGACACAGTTTGTCCTCTCCTATTCTAGACTACTCTAAGAATATACTGACTACTTTTGCTGATTGTGGTCTTATCCTCCTCTGGACCAATCTCCACACTGTAGTCATAGTGATCTATATATTATAGTCACTGCTATGCATTAAAAACTTCAATGCCTTAACATTGTCAAAGAATAAAGAATGAAATACAATAGCTTTAGGATGACAAAAAGGCCTTTTTAAAATACATCCTTTCTTAAAATTTGTTTTTAGTATTGATGAACTGACCATGATTTATTATACATTCTGTAAAATTTCATGACTTCACTCATGGAATTACTTCATCCCAGAACACCTTTCCTTCACGTTAGTTCCTATTAACCATTCAAGAATTGGTGCAAATCTTACCTCTTTGGGGAAGGCTTTTTTTTTTTTTTTGGCGGGGGGTTCAGGCATTTCTGAAATTATACTCTCACCCCATATACATACAAGGAAATGATTTTATTTGTTATAAATATATTAAATGATAAAAGGTCTGAAAAGATGTTCTAATGGACAGTATTAGGTAAATGCAAAGGAAATTTTGAAAGGATATATGGTAAGTCTTGTTAAGATGTACATAAGGAATAGAAGACAGAGAAGAGTGGGAAGATACATCCAAGTTATCTAGCTTGGGGAACTAGAATAATAATGATACCATAATAACGAAGGGGCTTGCTATCAATCAGACATTAACATGGTGCTTAGTAAAAGAGGATTTTCCATATTGGCTGAATTCTATTTTTTTTTGGGTGATTCTTTTGATTAGAAAATTTCTCGAAAGGAAAAGAAGAGCCGTTTTTAAGGAAAAAATGAAATTTATTTTGGACATATTGAGAGTGTGTGAAAATGTGATATCCAAGCAGATACAACTTATTGGTATCTAAAACCATAAGTCCAAGTATTCCTGGTTGGCTCAGCTGATAGAGCATGTGACTCTTTTGTTGTTGTTATTAAGGTTATTATTATTATTTTTTTTTTTAGAGAGAGAGTGTGTGTGCATGAATGGGGGTAGTGGGGAGAGGCGGGATGTAGATTCCCCACTGAGTGCGGAGCCTAGCATGGGGCTTGATCTCATGACCTGAGCTTGATCAGGACCTGAGTCAAAACCGAGAGTCCAATGCTTAACTGACTGAGCCACCCAGGCGCCCTTTCCATGCAACTCCTGATCTCAAGGTCATGAGTTCAAGCCCCATGTTGGATGTGGAGCCTACTTAAAAAAATCGTAAGTCTGAATAATGAATAAGAGGCTAACAATACAAGCTCAGTGGGGACAGGAACTATATTTATCTGATCTGTTATTTTCAGTGCTTAGCACAAGAGTAGCTCTTACCAGGCCAGTGGGTCTCAACTATAGCAAGGAATGAGAAATACCTATGGAAGCTTTCTGTTTGCTTGTTTTGTTTTAACCTAGTTGTCTAGGTCCTGCAACAGAATTACTGTGTCAAAATTTCAATGGTGGGCTCAGGAATTTCTGGTTCTTAAAAACTCTACTGATCATTATAATGTACAAAGTTAAGAATCATTGTAGTAGGTGCTCAGTAAATATTTGTTGACTAAATGAGTGACTAAATTCATTCATTCTTTTTGACTCAAGAATGGGATAAGAGGAGAAGGTATCTTTCTGATGTAACTATTAATGTGAGAGAGTGGATGTAGATGAAAAGAATGACAAAGACTATAAAAGGTGAGTAAAACAGCAGCCAGAATGAAAGAAAGAAAGAGAATAGAGAAGTTTTTAATAGAAGACTTTTTTTCCTCATATTTTATTTTTAAGAGAAAAGATGATAAAAGTTGGCTGTATTACCTTTTGTTTTGACACATAGAAGGCCAGGCCTTAGGGTACCAATGGAGCATGATAATGCTATCATCATTACTAGAGACTCCATTTAAAGTGCTCACCTTCTGTCCATTAGCCCATTTTAACATCTTTATTATGTATATGGTAGAATAATCATCCCACTTAACATTAGTAATCTATTCTTGAAAATCAGGCATCCAGCATAAAACACTACCCAGGAGCCTAGTTCCCAATATTTTTTTCTTAACATATTTTAATTTTAATACTAAATTACTTAAAAATATATAAATATATCTTGCTATTCATTACCTTATTATGCCACTGTACAATTCTCTTTTTTTTTAATTATAATAGTCACCATATAGTACATCATTAGTTTTTATCACTATATAATTGTTAAAATTAAGAAAATTGTATTATGGAGTCAGTTAACACTGTAACACCTAAAACATTAATAATACTTTTTTAGTATCATCTAATAATCAATTTGTCTTAAAATTTATCAATTTTTTGCAGGAAAGAGTTCTTTATAGTCAGGCTTCTGTTCAAGACTGCATATTTTACCTACATTGCTATATTTTGTAATCCTGTTTAATACAAGAGCAACCCCCTTTTTCAGGATTTTTATTTGAGAGCGTGCACACACATGCACAGGGGGTAGGGGCAGAGGGACAGGTAGAGAGAGTCTAAGCAGACTGTGCGCTGAGGGTGGAATCAGATGTGGGGCTTGATCTCATGACCCTGAGATCATGACCTGAGCCAAAATCAATAGTCAGACACTAAACTGACTGCACCACCCAGGTGGCCCAACTTCTTTTTAATGACATCAAATACTTGAATCAGGCTCCCGTTGTACACACCAACTCCTGAATTTGTTTCCTTGAGGTGTTTTTTTTTCCTTTTATTTTAACATATTAGTTGTGGCAAAATTGATACACATTTAAGGGAAAATATTTAAAGTGCATGATTTGATGAGTTTTGACATAAGTATACATCCACAAACCATCAGCACAATCAAGATAATGAACGTATTCATTATCCCTCAATTCTTCATGTCCCTTTGTTTTACTCTCTCTTACACATCTCTGACCCTGCCTGGTTTCCCAGCAATCATTGATCAACCTCCTTTCTGTCACCATTGATTAGTTTACACTTTTTAGAATTTTATATAAATTGAATCATGTATTACATACTATTTTTTTGGTGTAGTTTCTGTAATCCAGTGGAATTATTTGGAGATCCATCCATGTTGTGCACAACACTAGTTCATTGTTTTTCTTTTTTTTAATGAAAAATTTGTTTATATTTTTAAATGTTTTTTATTATGTTATGTGAGTCACCATACAGTACATTATTAGTTTTTTTTTTAATTTTTTAAAATTTATTTATTTGTCAGAGACAGAGGGAGAGAGAGAGCGAGCACAGGCAGACAGAGTGGCAGGCAGGGGCAGAGGGAGAAGCAGGCTCCCTGCCGAGCAAGGAGCCCGATGTGGGACTCGATCCCAGGACGCTGGGATCATGACCTGAGCCAAAGGCAGCCGCTTAACCAACGGAGCCACCCAGACATCCCTATGTATTTTAACTTTTTAGAAAACCACTAAACTATTTTGCAAAAAGGCTGTACCATCTTACATTGTCATTTACTCTGCATCTTTACTAACACCAGTGGTTGATATGATCAGTCTTTTTCAATTTTATACATTCTAGTGGGAGTGCAGGAGTATCTAAATGTGTTCTTTTTTCAGTGTGTTTTTGTTTACATGTCCCTAATGAGATATGATGTTGAATACCTTTTCATGTGCTTATGTAATACCTGCATATTTTCTTTGTGAAGTATCTATTCAGATGTTTTGCCCATTTTAATTGGGTTTTTCATATTCTAATCATTATTTTTATAATGAGATATAAGTATCTTGTTGGTACATTTTTTTTACAAATATTTTCTCCCGTTTGGGGGTTTGCCTTTTAATTTTCATCACAGTGACTTTTGAAGATAAAAAGTATTTTTATGTTACAAATTCCTAATATATTGATTTTTTTTCTTTTATAAAAGTTTGTATTTTGTGTTGTATTTAAAAAATCCTTGGCAAATGCAAATTGAGTCTAATTTTCTCCAGTAGTTTTCTACTGGATATTTTATTGTGTTAGCTTTTACTTACAGATATATGAATCATTTTGAATTAGTTTTACTACATGATATGAAGTAAGGATTTAGGTTCATGTATTTTTTATCCTGGGCAATAAAACTGTCCCAGCATCAAAAACAGTTTTTTGAAATTATTAACCTTTCCCAACTGAATTATCTTGACATCTTTGTTGAAAAGCAACTGACTAGGTATATGTGGGTCTACTTTTATACCCTTTAGTCTTTTTTTTTAAGAAGGCTCTATACCCAACATGGGGCTTGAACTCATGACCCTGAGATCAAGAGTCACATCCTTCACTGAATGAACCAGCAAGATGCCCCTATACTCTCTATTCTGTTTCATTGATCTGTATGTCAATCTTTATGCCAATACTTCATTGCCTTATTACTGTAGTGATATAATTAATATTATAATCAGGTAATGTGAGTTCTTCAATTTTTTTCTTCCTTTTCAAATTTAGGTTGGCTATTCTAGGTCTGTTGACTTTCCATAAAAATTTCAGAATTACCTGCTCAATTTAAAAAAAATCCTTGAATTTTATGTTTTGATTGGGATTGTGTTAAATTTATAGGTTGATTTGGGGAAAACTGACATCCTAACATCACTGAGTCAATTCACGAGCACAGTTTCTCCCTGCATTCATTTAGGTCTTATTTATTTCATCATTGTTTGTAGTTTTTGGTGTATAAGTCCTACATATATTTTGTCAAATTCATTCCCAAGTATTTAATACTTTGTGCCATTGTTCATGGTCTATTTTTTTAAAATTTCAATTTCTGATTGTTTGTTCTTAGTACTTAGAAATGCAACTGATTTTGTATGTTCACCATTCATTCTGCAGCCTTGTTAAACTGATCTTTTTTTAGTAGCTTTGTTTTGCATATTTGTTAGGACTTACTATAGAGATGTTCATTTATCTGAAAATAAAGATAGTTTAACTTCTTCCTTTCTAGGCAATTTGCCTTTTATTTCTTTTTCTAGCCTGATTTCTCAGCCAGAACTCTAGTATAATTGAATAGAACTAGTAAGAGTAGATATTCTTTTTTTTTCCCTGATCCTACAGTTAAGTATATTAGGTATCACCAAAGAAATAGAACCATTAGGATGTGTGTGTGTGTGTGTGTGTGTGTGTGTGTGTGTGTAGAGAGAGAGAGAGAGAGAGAGAGAGACTTCAGATAGGTAGATGGATATACACATATAGATATCTACATCTATAAAATAGATTTATTATAAGAAATTGTCTCATGTAATTGTAGGGGCACACAGGTCCAAAATCTTCAGGCAGGTTGGCAGGCTAAATTCTAGCATGAGTTGTTTCAGCTAGAGTATGAAGGCAGTAGGGAGACAGAAGTCCTCTTTCTTGTGGGACCATAGTCTTTTTTTATCTTGAGGCTTTCAGCTAATTGGATGAGGTCCACCCACATTTTGGGATGTAGTCTGTTCTTCTAAGAGTCTACTGACTTAAATGTTAATCATATCTTAAAAAATACCTTTATGGCAACATAGAGACTGGTGTTTGACTAAACAACTGACCCCACAGACTAGCCAAGTTGACCCATAAAATAAAGTATTCAGCATTTTGCCTTTAAATACAATATTAAGGTTTTTCATAGACACTGTTTATCTGAATGAAGAAGTTTTTCTGGTTCCTTCAAGTTTTCTTAGAGTTTATTCTAGGAATGTATATTTGATTTTTCATATGGTTTTTACAAATCTTTTTATATAATCATATGGTTGTTCTTCTTTAATCTGTAAATATGGTGATTTACACAAACTTATTTTTAAATATTGAGCAAACCTTATAATCCTGGGATAAACCACATTTGTTTATGATATATTATCCTTTTTATATATTGGTGGGTTCTACTTACTAAAATGTTGTCAGGTGTTTTTCTATGTTCCTAGGTGACATTTGTCTATAGTTTTTTTTTCTTTTAATCCTTTTTTCGGGTTTTGGTGATCAGTTAATGTTGGCCTCCAAAAACATGTTGGGAATATTTTGTCTTCTTTAATAGGCATTTTTTAAATAATTGGTATTATTTCTTCATTAAATATTTGATAGAATTTCCCAGTGAAGCCATTAGTGCCTGGTGTTTTCTTTATTTCTATCTTTTAAAAAATACTTTACTATTTTAAAGCAATTTTAAGTTTATAACAAAATTGTTGGGAAAGGTGCAGAGGTTTTCCATATATGTCCTGCCAACACAAATGCATAGCCTCCCTCTTTATAAACATCACTCACCTTGCTGTGAAATGTGTAAGCCTGATGATTCACAAACCTGTAATAACTGGGGGAAATAACACATTATATGTTAATTTTAAAAAATTGATGGTTACCAGAGAGGAGGTGGGTGGGGGGATGGGTTAAATAGGTGATGGGAATTAAGGAGTGTGCTTATGTGTTGAGCACTGGGTGTTGTATGGAAGTGATGAATCACTAAATTCTACACCTGAAAGTAATATTATACTGAACGTTAACTAACTGAAATTTAAATAGAAACTTGGAAGAAAAAAATAAGTAAAATAAAAATTTTAGGCACATGTTGCTACTTTATTTAATCTGAAAGTTTGTAGTGATTCATATTTCCACCAAAAATATATGATTACCCATTTATCTGTAAAACAAACAAAACAATCACTCACCAGAATGATGTGTGAATATATATATGTATACATATACACATATATGTATGTGCATACATATATGTGTACATGCATACATATGCTTCTAGGATCTTCAGCTGACAAAACAAGAAATTATGATCTTGTATGTATATATATGTATGTATGCACATACATATATGTGTATATGTATACATATATACACATGTGCATATGCATGCATATATACACATGTGTGTATATATACACATGCCCACACATACACATATGCATGCATGTGTGTGTGTGTATGCAGGCATATATACACATGCATATACACATACATACATACATACACACACACAAGGGTGAGCCTATATTGGCAGTGTACTATTCTGTGAGATATCGTAATTGTGAATACACAGAATTAAACTGTTGATTAAATTGTCAAAAGTCATTGAACTTTACAGAACTAAGAGTAAACTCAAATGTATATAAATTGTTTTTAAAAATATTTTATTTATTTATTGAGAGAGAGAGCACACACACAAGCATGAGTGGGAAGAGGGGCACAGGGGAGTAGGGGCAAACAGACTCCTCGCTGAGCAGGCAGCCCAATTTGGGGCTGGATCACAGGACCCCAGGATATTACCTGAGCTGAAGGCACATACTTAACTGACTGAGCCACCCAGACACCCTTAATGTATATAAATTTTGAAAGTCGTTTAGGAGATTGGATGATCCCAAGATAACACATAACATGACAAAATAACCATATTGCAAATGTATGAAGCAACTTCACCGTGGGGGGGTGGTTGGAAGAATTAGCTAAGTAACTTTGGAAATGAGTAGATTCTGTAAGACTAAAAGAAAAAAGAAGAGAGGAGAAGGGAGTTGAGGGAAATTGGAGGGGGAGATGAACCATGAGAGACTGTGGACTCTGAAAAACAACCTGAGGATTTTGAAGGGGCGGGGGGTGGGAGGTTGGGGGAGTCTGGTGGTGGGTATTATGGAGGGCACGCATTGCATGGAGCACTGGGTGTGGTGCAAAAACTATGAATTCTGTTACGCTGAAAAGAAATTTAAAAAAATAAATAAAAGAAAAAAAAGAAAAAAAATTGTACTCAATTTGATAAATTTGGTCCCCATGCTGGTACATGTAGCAATTCTAAAACTACTTTACATGTATACTGGAATTAAACCATTAAGTAAATGGTTGTTTGATGATGGGAGCCAGATTTCTCAATGTTGGAGTAAAGGAAGGGAAGGAGGCCAGAATGATCCATGTGGTAAAAGATTAGAGTTGGAGACCTCAGTATGAGTCATGCTTAGCTTAATATAGTTACAGATGGTTACATACAGGAATATTTATAGATCTGTGTATATACATGGATTAGTATATGCAATCATAATTTCTTGTTTTGTCAGCTGAAGATCCTAGAAGCAATGACACCTCAGTAGCAATGAACACATCTAGTGCCTAGATCTTGGTTTCTGAGACTATTCTCCAAAAAAAGGAAACAGGGTTCCTGAGAGAAATAACTAATTCTAGGACTGGTGCACAGAATATACAAGATAAACCTGGGAGATCCCATAGTGACAGTAATAAAGAACATGTTAAACAAACATAGGAAAAAAACACAGTAAATTATGAGGGTATGTCAAAAGGACATAGGAGCCACCTGAAATGGCCAAAGTTGGAACAACTTGAACAACTAAATAAATTAATATTGAATTATAACCCAAAGTATAAAATAAATATCCATGAGTCCATAGTCACATAAATGGTTGAATAAATAAATTTGGAGGAGTATAAACAAATCTCTCATGTAGAAAATTTCCAAATAATTTATGTAAATGATCTACCTTTAAGGATTTGGTCATAACTCTACACTCTGAAATAAATAAGACCTAAATAAATGCAGAGACAGACTGTGTGAGTTGTGCATAGTGACTTTCTTTTAAAGATTGTATCCTGTAAAGGAAGAATACAAGGGAGTAATTTTATAATGGAAAAAGTTCACAAACACTACCTCATCTGGTTATCAAGGTTAACATAAATATTAATAAGTCATGTTGTTATATGTAACAATGATATAATGCGATGAGAATGGCATTTTACATCTGTGGTTGAACTCCCAAAAACTTAGTTTAATCGTGAGGAAAAAGTCTGACAAATGCCAATTGAACATTTTACAAAGTACCTAACCAGTATTCCTCAAAACTGTAAAGATCATCAAAAGTAAAGAAAGTCTGAAAAACTATTATAACCAAGAGAAGCCTAAGTAGGCATGACCAGTAAATGAAATGTGGAGTCCTGAATAGGATTCTAGAGGTGAAAAAGGACATCAGGGAAAACTGAGGAAATCTGGGTAAAGTATAAACTTTTGTTATTAATAATGTATCAATATTGGTTCAATAATTTTGACAAATATACAATACTAAGCAATCCCACTTCTTGGTATTAATGCTGAGTAAAATAAGTCAGTCACAAAAAGGCAAATACTGCATGATTGCACTTTAGCGAGTTATCTAAAGTAGTCAAGCTAATAGAAACAGAAAGAGTAGTGGTTGCCAGGAAAAGGAGGGAGAGGGGAAATGGGGAATTGTCATTTAATGAGTATAGAGTTTCAGTCACACAAGATGAAAAAGTTCTAGAGATCTGTTTTACAATAATGTACATACAGTTAACAATACTGAAATGTACACTTAAAAATTAAGAGGGTGATATATGTGTTTTTATCATAATAAAGCAAATATGGTTCAATTCACTTTAACTTAAAAATGAATACATGTGTTATTACTTTATGGGAGAAAGGGATGATGTGTTTTCAAAGTAAATAAAGACTAGGCAATCAGAAATCTGTCATTTAATATGTTTTGACTATTTCATATGGGTCATATGCTTGATTAAGTTCTAGGTATAAATGATAAAAGGCCCAGGACCTACCCTGAAAGAGTATAATTTAATGGGAAAACCAGATAAGGAAACAGTAATAGTGCCATGTGGCAAGTGCTATGATAGAGGGATGCAGGATTCATTGGAAGTGAAAAGGAGGACATCCCAACATAGGCTTAGGGAAAACTTTCTAGAGGAGGTGATACTTGACTTGAATCTTAAATGATGAGTATCTTCAGGTGGAAAATGATAGAATGGAATGCCAGAGAGTGGAGACAGCATGTGTGAAGTCACAGAGGTATGAAATACTATATAGATCAGATGACAACTGAAATAATATGTGTCAAGGAGAGTGTGGAGAATGAGTCTAGAGATATTCAGGAAAGGGAATGAATATGGGAAACTCTGAACGAGATTGGTAGTTTTTTTATGGGGTTGACTTTTAAGCATAATAGCTAGAAATTAAGATGACCTAGTTTAAGAAACACTGAGGTAAAGATATCTACATGTGTGACACATCTAAGAAATCATTGTTATATATCTCACTAACCATGTAAATAGAATTAATGTGCTACCAAGCATAGAGTCATAGTAAGGATATTTAATTTTACCTCTGTGCTTGTGGATAGAGCTTATAATGTTCATTGAATATGAATGGGACTCAGAAATGAGTGTAGAGGCACAAGGGAATTTTTTTATAAATGAAATGGAAATGTGTTGGATGGCAAAAAGCCAATGGTGATTTGTACTAGTTATAAGTGAGTATTTTGGGAAGGAAAAGCAGAAAAAAAGATGACAAAGTGAAATAGAAGTAGAAAAATGTTATGACAATCAAAGATGAAGGCAGAACAATTACAATTGAAATTAAGATAGACAATGATTTTAAAATACTCTCAGGCAAGGTCAAGAGAGGAAACAACAGGGACTCTAAGAGCTGAAAAAATAGAATGTAAAGAAGGACGTCATGGATGGATACATTAATTCTTTGTGCAGAAATATGTAATTCACAGAGCAGGGGAACTACCAGATGTCATAAAAAGATAAATTTGCTAAGCTAAGAAGAAATAGATAAGAGAGTCAATATTATACCAGAATAGATAACCAGAAGGTAAAACAATCATGTTTGAAACATTGTTTTGTGATACGTATTAAGAGCAGAATTACTTCCTTAATTAAGGTGTTGAGTTGAAATAGTGTTAGTATAATTAAGTATACTCTATTATAATAATTATTTTGAACTTGATCAATACAGTCTGTCATGGAGGACAGAATATATGTCAATGTGTTTGAGTCAAACATCAACAAATCGTTTTGAACATCATTGATCAAGATCTTCAGTCTGAAGTTAAAAATAATCTCCCTTTAAGCAAAGAGGAGTTCAGTTGTTCTGTTGAATAGAAAGTAAATACAGAAGATAACTGTTGAAATTTATTTAAACTGACAGAATACTATAATAGATTGATTTACTTTGTACAAAGTGTTTGGTTTTATTTACTCTTCTCTAAAAATTGGTTTTTACCTTAAATTTAAGATTAAACTCAGAGTGAAATGTTACTTGTAATTCATTATACAATAACTTTGGTGTTGTGTCTAACATTTTAATAGCATATGATTGAAGTATAAGTGGATTTCTTACTGTTTAACAGTGCTAGAATACTACAATTATTGAACACAGGTTAATAATAAAATATAGCAAAAAAGTTAGGTGTTTTTATGCCATCAAAAATTTTTGTCCTTAATATCTCAAAGAAAAATCAATGAAAAGTTTATTTGAGGAGATAAATTTACCTGCGTATGACATATGCTATTGTTCCCCTTTTAAGTGAATGACATTAAAAGAATATAATTATATGCTATACTTTATGTGTCCATGATTTTTGATAAGTGGTTTTCAATGAAAAATTTTGAACATCACTTTGTTAATGTGGATGTATAGAGCTATACAGTGCTGAATTGGTCCAATTCAGTATGTATTAATCATATTGGTAAAGCCTATGCTGGGGAAACAGATAAAACCCCATTGGTCCAGTCAGTCTCAGTGACTTAACACAGTAGTTTATTTCTTGCTCACACTACAGTCCAATTCTAGTTAGGTAGCTCTCCTCCATCAGTACACAGTGTGCTCTCTAAGGTTGCATTGACATGGAAAGAGAAGTCTGGTTTTTAACTGCCTCAGTCTGGATATGTCACATTCACTTTTGCTCAGAGTCCATTAGGCTAGAATTGTTTCTATGGCGCCAAACTAAATATAAAGAGGCTGGAAATTGTAGTGGAGCTTGTGGAATATTTGGTAAGAACCAGCTCTCTCCAACTTTCAAGGTATTATGTTCAATTCAAGGAGACTCCCATCAAAACTCAGTTTGGATGTCAAGACTAATGATATCACACATCCACCACAAGCATGTGAAGACATTTATTATTCATATATTGAGGCTTTTGGAGGAGCAGGGCAGGGTCCCAAGCAGGTCTGAAAATGGCTTGGGTGGCCTGAGAGTGGGAGCGAGTAGCCCTGAATTTTGTTGTGGCAAGGGAGGGGACCAGTGTGCTTTCTTACCAGTTTTGTCTGGAAATGGGCCAGAAAGAGAAGCAGGAGGTAGGGTTTGAAAGCTGTCAGCATTCAAACAACATAAATGGAGTATGGCTCTTTATTACACAAAGGAATAGATTATTTCATACTTTCACCTCATTATTAATTTTAATCCAATCTAAAAGCATTCTTAAGTGCAATTTATGTCCCGTGCTTAGGTACTCTTAACATATGTTTATCATTTGGATAAATCCTCTACACTCAAGTAATTCATATTTCATTGTTTCAGTTTCTGCCTTCTCTTATCCTTCTCAGCAAGAGCCATCAGTGGTCTTTATTTGCAAGATGATTTTCTAAGCCAATCCTGACCAGGACATAGAGTTTATATCAGAAACTTTAGCTCACTATTTGAGGAATCACAATTAGTCATAGATTCAGCTTTTGGTTTGTCAGGAAGAACACTGGGTACCCACGTGTTCATTGAATCACAAAATTTTTCCACTTCCCACTTGGATCCTACTTCCTAAATATTTTGTAGTTTGGGTCACATTCCTGGGTGTCTAGTGTTGCTATCCTTTCGTTTTTTGCCTGGACTAAAGCAACAACCATATGTCTCATCTTGCTGAATTCACTCTGAGTCCCTGTCCAGTTCACTTTCTATATAGCTAGCCTCTCTAGCCTCATTTCATTCCACCATCTTCCCCAAACCATGCTGACATTTTTCTATTTCTCAAAGACACCGTACTCTCTCCCTCCTCAGGGCGTTTGTACATGTTATTCTCTCTCACTAGTGTTTTTTTCCCCTGTCCGTCACTTGACAAACTCTTTCTCATCTTTTAGTCTCAGCTCAAACATCATTTCTTTAATGGAGTCCTCTCTGAACTCCTATTGCCCCGGTCAATTCTCCTTAAAATCTCTCTTAATTACTCTCCCTACTTTTTCTTCATAGTACTTGCATTGTATTATAATTGCCTCTGTCTACTTCTCTTCTATACCTTGAGCTACATGATGTAGGGAATTTAGGGCTTTAGCTATTTTGTTTACCTTGTATCCTTAGCACCCAGACAGCATTATAGAGTATACAATAATAGAACTTCAGTCCCTTTTAGGCACTAGCTCCCTGCTCTAAACATTGGGATGCCTTATATTTGAATTACTAACAGCCATCTCAAAATCTTGGACAGAGTAGGTACACCATGAAAGTTTGCTCAGAAGCCTCCCATATTATGTCTAGGAATTTGGTCTTTGTCCTAGAGAAATATTAAATCATCAATACATTGTAATTAAAGGGCAGTGTGGGCAAGCATGTACTTTTGAAAAACTACTCTGGGAATAGCAGTTGGAGTAGGGGGTGACCAGTCAAATTAGCACAGAATTAGAGGACTGCTATGATAATTTGAGAAGAGAGGGCATGATTTGGTTTTAGAAGCAGAATTGGTTACAAATTAATTTGGGAGATCCCATAGACAGCTATAAAACAACTTTGGAGTTTTTAATGTGAGTAACCAGGATGACAATATTCCCAAACATTAGGGAAGAAATTATGTCACTAGACAAATTCTCATTATGTTTATTCTTTAACTATCTTGCTAGGTATATATAAACACTAAGCCATCTTCTTTTATAAGTGGTATAGTCAATGTTTCTTTCTAGCACTTTAAAGATGTTGGAGAATATTTTGTTGCAACACAAAACTCTATGATCTATAATATAGTTCAGAGATGTACCATGCCAGGAAAAAGGCAAGTTGTATTTCTGAGTAGGCCAAAATGGACAAGATTGTGGTTCTTTTCAAGTTTGTTTATTTTGTTTTGTTTTTTTTTAAGATTTTATTTATTTGGCAGAGAGAGACACAGCAAGAGAGGGAACACAAGCAGGGAGAGTGGGAGAGGGAGAAGCAGACTTCCCGCTGAGTAGGGAGCCCGATGTGGGGCTTGATCCCAAGATCCTGGTATCATAACCTGAGCTGAAGGCAGACACTTAACAACTGAGCCACCCAAGTGCCCCCTTTTCAAGTTTTTTTTTTTAATTACTATTAATTTATGTATATCACTAGATTGAGAACAGTGCAAATGTTATTAGATTTAAGAGGCTTAATTCTCCTTTCATGGTATTTGTTAAAGAAGTTCTAATATTAAGAAAAAAGTATGATTTTTAAAAATCACTAATAGAAAGTATCATAAACCATTTTGAAGGAACTAAGTCAGTTATATGAAACATACTTAGTTATTCAGAATCATGGTTCATGTCAGACTTAGAATTTTGTCTAGATGATCAGCCTTCAGTGAAAATAATGGGTTTTTACTCAGGGTGGACTTTCAAATGAAGATGTTGGGTTGACCACATTAAAATCATGGTAAAAGAATTTTGAAGATATAAATGCAAATGCCCAGGAACAAGGATACCAAGAGAGGGAATATCAGCAGGCAGGCATTTTCAACACATTCTGGAGAGACAGAAAAAAGATGGAGGAGAGGTTATGTATAGAGGAGACCTCAAGGAGGAAGAGCCAGTTTACTTCATGGAGGCCAAGAGAGACTTAGTGGCACCAAATAAAGCAAATGGAGAGGAAGAGTTGCAAGAGAAAACACAGGTAGTACACTGAAAATCTACATGCCTGACAGTTGACTTCCATCCTCAACTTCATACATAGAAAGCTCATCATTGTTGGAGCCAGTTTTCAAAACTAGGCCATGTATTTCCAGAGTTCATATGCTTATCGCCTTTCAGTTTTTTGCCTTGTTTTATTTACTGAGGATATTTATTTGGACCACTTCTAGTTTCTGTTCCATGCCTCTAAGTTAGAGATAATAATTGTATCTTTCTTATAACACTTTTGTGAAGAATAAATGAGATAATATGCATGAAACATTTAGCATAGTGTCTGGCATATAGGAGATGAAATATGATGAATTTAGGGTGAGTGTCTTAAAAGATTTATTTTTCTTAATTTTTAAAGTAATCTCTATGCCCATGGTGGAGTTCAAATTCACAACCTTGAAATGAAGAGTTGTGTATGCTATTGTCTGCATCAGCCGGGTGCCCCTATTTTTAAAAAATTTTTACTATTGAAATATGGTTGACATACAATGTTATATTACGTTCAAGTGTACAACATAGTGATTTCAAAATTCTATACATTACACAGTGCTTACCATGATAAGTGTTGTCACCATATAATGGTTTTTTTAGATTTTATTTATTTTTTTCAGAGAGAGAGAATGAGAAAGAGAGAGAAAGAGAGCATATACGTGCACACATGAGAGCATGAGCAGGGTGGGAAAGAGGAAGAAGGAGAAGCAGACACTCCACTGAGCAGGAAGCCCGACACAGGGCTTGATCCCAGGACCCTGAGAACATGACCTGAGCCAAAGGCAGACACTTAACCGACTGAACCACCCAGGTACCCCATCATCATACAATGCTATTATGATATTATTGAGTATACTTCCTATGCTGTACTTTCATCTCCATGACTTTTTTATTCTATAACTGGAAGTTTACACCTCTCCATCCTCTTCACCTATTTTGCCCATCTCCCACCTCCCTTCCCTCATTGTTTACAATAGCCAAAGTATAGAAGCAACCTAAGAGTCCATCAATAGATGAATGGATAAAGAAGAGATGGTATATAGACACAATAGAATATTACTCAGCCATAAAAATAAAATCTTGTTATTTGTGACAACATGGATGTATCCAGAGGGTATTATGCTAAGTAAAATAAGAGGAGGACAAACACCATATGCCTTCACTTATATGTGGAATCTAAAAAACAAAACAAATGAACAAAGAAATAAACAAAAAAAAAAGCAGATGCATAAATATGGAGCTATTTTTTATTGTATGCTTTCATAAAACAAGAAGTTGCTATTAAAAATGATCAGCACAGAGGAAAGATCTTGAAAATGTGGTAACAAATTTTAAAAACTAAATTCAACAGAAGAATTAGAGAGAATGCTAAGGATTCTCCCAGAAGTTAATACAAACAGGCAAAGACATGGGAAATAGAAAAGAAAATATAAGAATCACTCCAGTCAGTCCAATATCCAACTAGTAGGAGTTCCATAAAGAGACAACATAAAAAATGGAAAGAAGGAAATTATCCAAAACATTTTTTTAACTGCTTGGGGTTAAGTCTCCAGATTGAAAGAGCCCATTTGAATAATCAGCAAATGAAAGAAAGACCCATAAAAAGCCTCATGGTGAAACTTGAGTACAAGGGGGACAAATTAAGAGAGGGCAGAAAAGGTCACATCACAAAGGAGAGGCATCAAATGTCATTAGATTTCTCCCAAGCAGCACCAGATACTAGCAAAGATGTGAATGCCTTCAAAGTTCTGAGGGAAAATGAAATTCGACTTAGATTTCTGTACTTATCCAAACTAACATTCAAGTATGAGGACCAATAAAAAAAAAGTTTCAGAAATTTGAGGACTCACGGATTCATCTCTCTTGCATTCATCGTCCTTGGGATGGAGCTAGAAAATGTGCTCCAATATGCCAAGAGAGTCTAGCAAAAAGAAGACATGGAGTTCAAGCAACAGTGGACACAGAATAAAGTATCAATAAAGAGAAGCCCAGAACTATCACTGTGCCACAGACCTAAAACACAACAGGGGCAGACTCAAGCAAATGCTAGCAGAATCCAGGAATCTGGCCAAGTGCAGATAACAGATGCACTGATGGTACAATAGAAAACCTTAGAAGTTTCCAGCAGCAACACATATGGCATATCAAAACGTTAGACCTACCCTGGAGAGGGTGGTACTACTAGAAAGGGTCTGCATTATTCAGGAGCATCTAAAATGCTAAGCTTGGAAGTAAAACAGAGGTGCTCATGACATTTCACAGTAAGGGACTCTCCTATTATGCATTATAGCAGTGAGGAACCAAACCTTACACAATTTTAAGTACAGTGGTTTGGAAAGTAAACTGCTTTTGTGTTCTTCAGTTCTGGCTTTAAATAATAAAACATGTGATTACTAAAGAAAAACAGATAAAGAAGGAAACACAAATTTTTTTTTGGTGGATAAGAAATCTAGTTTCAAGTATATTATTTGAAGTTACACAGGTGACTTTAAAGAGAGGGACTTAGAAAGTATTGATAAGTATTGCAAAGGAAGATAGAGGATATAAATGTACTAAGTTTCATTTATCAAAAGAGGAAGTTGATGAATGATGTTGAAAATTGATACATCCATAAATAGCAATTTAAGTTACATTTTGAGATTTGGAGGTAACCACCAAAAACCTTTTTTTTTTTTTTAGGAAGTTTTAAATCAGGGCACCTAGGTGGCTCAGTCTGTCAGTCGTGACTTTGACTCAGGTCATGATCCAGGAGTCTGGGATGGAGCTCCCAGCTCAGCAGGGAGTCTGCTTCTCCCTCCCCCTCTGCCTGGCCCTGCCGCTGCTGCCTCCCACTTTTTCTCTCCACGAGCGCGTGTGCGTGCGCAAATAAAAAAATCTTTTTTTTTTTTTTAAAGAAAGTTTTAGATTGATAAATAGTAGAGCTGCGGGTGGCAAAATCTTGAGAAGGAGACTCTTGCTCTTTATTCATTGAAAGCATTTTTGTACAATTTGATTAATTTTTTAACCCTGGCATGCATTATCACGAAAATAAAAAAGTAATTGTTACACTCTCTGACTACAAGTGTAGAGGCATATTCATTGTTAAAATTTGAACAATACAGAAAAACAAAAACGAAAACCATTAACAAATAGATGTGTTAAGGATTGAATGGTGTCCCCTCAAAATTCATACGTTAAATTCTTAACATTCAGTACCTCAGAATGTGACCTTATTTACAGATAGGGTCTTTACAGAGGTAATTTGGGTTAAGGTAATGTCATGAGAGTGAATTCTAATAGAATATGACTGATGTACTTATAAAAGGGAAAGTTTGGACACAGAGACACAAGTAGAGGAAAGATATGTGAATTCACAGGGAGAAGACGACCCCCTATAAGAAAGAGGCCTGGAGCAGATTCTCCCTCACGGTTCTCACAAGGAATCATCCCTGTCAACACCAGGATTTCAGATTTCTAGCCTCCAGAACTGAGAAAATAAATTTCTGTTTTTTAAGCCACGCAGTCTATGCTATTTTATTATGGCAGCTTGTGCTAAGACAAAAGCTACAGTGGGAATGTTTCAGTTTCCTAATATACTGGATTATTTTTTATTATTAATTCTTAGGAGTGTAATTGATATGTGCTTTTAGGGCTTTTCAACAAAGTAAATTGCCTGTTTTCCCTCAAAATAGTAGCTATTTATACTTCCACCAGAAACATATGCCTTCAAGCCTCCAGTGCTGATTTAAATTTGCCATTCTATAGATTTGAGAGGAAGTTGGTGAGTTAAATATCTTAGTTTCCATCTTGACTGGAATTTCCAAGGAATTTTAATGTTCCAAGCATATTTTAATGTTTTATTAGGTAAACATTTATTTACCATCTATAATCAATACATTGCATTTATTGAAAAGATCTTCAGAAAATGTTAGGAAAATCTAAACTACTGAGGAAGACACGCATCACAAGTTGATACATGAGCCATATTCAATGGCCACACAAATTCATATGTAAGCCAGATTAGTTATAATTGTGACTAGCATTCATCATATTCTAATCTCATTCTAGGGAAACTAGAGAGATCATATAGTATAGATCTAGAAGACAAACATTGTTATATTTCCCTGGCTTTTAAAACTGGTGTCTCATTCAAATTGAACATATTTAATTACCAATTATCTTCCTAATTGGGTGTATAGTTTCTATGTAAGAAGTAGATGTGGGGGGTATCTGGGTGGCTCAGTCGATTAGTCATCCAACTCTTGATTTTGGCTCAAGTCATGATCTCAGGGTCATCAAGCCCCACATAGGGCTCAGCACAGTCTGCTTGGGATTCTTTCTCCCCCTCCCTCTACTCTCTCTCTCTTTCTCTCTTAAAATTAAAAAAAAAAGAAAATCTTAAAAACAATGAATCTTGGAACACTACATCAAAAACTAATGGTGTACTGTATGGTGACTAACATAACACAATAAAAAATAAAAATGAAATAAAAACTGTATGGTGACTGACATAACACAAGAAAAAATAAAAATCTTAAAAACAGGATTTACTTCTTTTTTTTTTGTAAAAAAAAAAAGAAGTAAAAAGTACATGTGGCAAGTCATTTCACTGCTCTAAGACTCAGTTTCCTTATCGCTCATTCGTTCACTGTTTTCAAGCTCCTCCCAAACCTTTATAACAAGATCTCATAAGCAGTAAAATAGTTGATAATTTCAGCTTTTTCTTCTAGAAAAATAGGCTATTAAAAATAATGGTGGAAGGCAGTACTGATATATCAAAGTACAGATAAAGAAATATTTGAGTGCGCCTGGGTGGCACAGTCGTTTAAGTGCCTGACTCTTGGTTTCTGCTCAGGTTATGATCTCAGGATCATGAGATCTAAGCCTGTGTTTGGCTCCCCACTCAGCATGGAATCTGCTAAAATTTCTCTCTACCCTTCCAACCATGCACGCACACACAAGCACATACGTGTTTGTTCTTCCTATAGAAATTAATTCTGGGTACTGGATTACATTACGTTTTAATTTCAAACAGAAACAAGCTAGAAAAATGCTTCCTTAAAGCATTTATTCTGGCCATCAATCACTATTAATAACAGTTTCACTCCTTTGAAGGTTATACCAGATTTAAACTTGTATTCCTGATTTATAAAATCTAGATCTTAGGGACACCTGGGTGGTTCAGTGGGTTAAGCCTCTGCCATCAGCTCAGGTCATGATCTCAGGGTCCTGGGATGGAGCCTCACTTCGGGCTCTCTGCTGGGCAGGGAGCCTGCTTCCTCCTCTCTCTCTGCCTGCCTCTCTGCCTATTTGTGATCTCTCTCTCTGTCAAATAAATAAATTAAATCTCTTAAAAAAATCTAGATCTTAGCTAGAAAATTTCAATTCAGTTTCCTAATGTACATTTGTATCTTGAGTACATTTTTATATATTTCATATACGTAGTGTTAGTAGTTGAGATATTAGAGTTTGAGGTTTTCGGATGGGTTAAGAACCCAGCTCTGTCACTAGCTTTATGACCTTGGACAAGTTTCATAAACATTATTTGGCTCAGTTTCTCAATTTAAAAATAAGAATAATAATAACAGTAGCTACTTTCTATGGTTATAGATTAATATATAAATTAATATATATAAAGTTCTTAAAATAGTGCTTAGAACATTATATAACTTTAGCTATCATTATTGTTATTATTATCATTATCAACATCTAGGTTTTTTTTAAAAGGTAAAAAGCAAACACTTGATCCTTTTGGCCTTGCAAGCCATCTTTGAAAGTGTATAATTCTTCACTTTAAGGGTAATTATATCACTTGCAACATTTGTCTCATTGTAAATGCAAGCATCTGGAGTTTCATTACTCTCTCCCTTCTGCAGTGATCCCACTTGCAGATTGGAAATATCTTGGGAAAACAGTGTTTCTTGAGATGTTAATATGTGTTCTTGGGAATGGAGGAAATGTTCTGCGCTCAAATAAGTTTTGGAATGCTGAAGAAACAAAATTAGAAGAATATTTTATCACAGGGTTTTAAAAAGGGGTGTTATGTGCAGTGTTTCCCAAAACCTTTGGAACCAAACTAGGAAATGCTACCTTGGGTAACAAATGGGTGCCAACAATTTAGAGTCTCAGGGTATTTTTTTAATGTTAATATTCATGTTACTCAATAATTTTATTTTTTTTTAATTTTTTTTCTTTAAAGATTTTTTAATTACTATTTATTTGACAGATCACAAGCAGGCAGAGAGGCAGGCGGGGGGGCGGGGAGGAAGCAGGCTCCCTGCTGAGCAAAGAGCCCGATGTGGGGCTCGATCCCAAGACCCTGGGATCATGACCAGAGCTGAAGGCAGAGGCTTTAACCCACTGAGCCACCCAGGTGCTCCTATTTTTTTTAAAGATTTTATTTGTGTGTGAGAGAGAGAGTGAGTGCACAAAAACAGGGAATGTCAGGCAGAGGGAGAAGCAGGCTCTCCACTGAGCAGAGAGCCCCACATGGGACTCAATGTCAGGACCCTGGGATTATGACCTGAGCCAAAGGCAGATAGTTAACTGACTGAGCCACCAGGGCATCCCTCACTCAATAATTTTAATTGCATTTTAGTATCAGTTGATTAAGAAAATACTTGACAGGAAGATATCATTATTCAAATAACATGGTTAAATTTATTTATATTTTCCTCAAAATATCTATGTTCATTTTAAACATAATAGTATCAATTTTTTAAATGAATGATTGTGTGATTGATTCATTCATTTTGCAGAACCATTTCTTAGAACCCTCATGGGTTTTAGGATTTGTGTCAACTGCCAATTACCAGCCTTATGGCCCAAGGCCTGAGAACCAGTATTTCTCAACCCTCACTCTACACTTGGAATCATCTTGGAAGCTTTAAAAAATGCAGTTTAGATGCCTAGATATTGCCCATAGATATCTGTGTCTGTGTGGTCTCAGGGGGCCTTGGCATTACTTTCTTTACCAGGTCTGCAGTTCATTTCAATGCGCAGGCACAGCACAACATTGCTGGTTCTAGGTTTTAGTGAAGCAAATAAGATCAGGTACCTGTTTCATACTGAGATCAACATACAGGATGTTGTAGATCTAACATAAATTTTAGAAGATGCTTCAATATATGGTTCTAACTGAATAGTTTCTATTGCAGGAGAAGGAAAGAGGCTCAGGAGTAAAAATGTATCATTGATAATCAAAATATGTACCTTGAGAATTCAGAGATCTGGTATATCCTAGAATATATTGCCTGCTAACCAAAAGAATACCTATGTAAATCACAACATACATAGTTCCATAGGCTTCTCTTTTGTATCAAGTTGTGTTATAGATTTATTAAAAAAGGGCTTTTGCTCCTCATTCCATGTTGCCTGGCTCTACTTTTCCCAGATGTTTGTAAATGTGTCTTAGTTGCTTTATACAATGAATATCCTTTAATTCTTATTTTGACACTTTTGTGTTACTTGATCTTAGTCAACTCTTTTTTAAGACTGTTTTATTTTTTTTAAGATTTTATTTATTTACTTGACAGAGATCACAAGTAGGCAGAGAGGCAGAGAGAGAGAGAAAGGAGGAAGCAAGCTCGCCGCTGAACAGAGAGCCTGATGCGGTGCTTGATCCAAGGATCCTGAGATCATGACCTGAGCCGAAGGCAGAGGCTTTAACCCACTGAGCCACCCAGGTGCCCCCAAGACTGTTTTATTAAGGCATGTTTGACATACAATTAACTGCACATATTTAAAAAATATATGTTAAGTTGGACTGCATCTACACCCATGAAGAAGCCATACTGGTCAACTCTTTCCTTTCTTGCTTTTTTCTTTCTTTTTTGAGAGAGAGAGAGAGAATGTACAAGTGAGGAGAGGAGCAGAGGGAGAGAATCTAAAGCAGACTCTACACTGAGTCTGAAGCTGGACGTGGGGCTCTATCTCACAACCTTGAGATCATGACATGAGCCAAAATCAAGAGTCACTTAACTGACTGAGCCACCCAGGCACCCCTCCTTCCTTGCTTTCTTGTTATAGCTCTCTTCATTTTATTCCTGCATCTTGGCCACTTCTTTTTCATTCTACTACACACTATCATTTCTTTCCCCTCTACCTTAAATATTGGTGTTCTCCAGGGATGATGCATTCACTTCAAGTATATGTTTAAGCAATTAGAGTATATATGTTTAAAGTACTGTATTAGTATGCAAGTGTTGCCATAACAAAGTAGAACAGACCAGGTTACTTAAACAAGAGACATTTATTTTCTCACAGTTCTAGAGCCTGGAAGTCCAGATCAAGATATTGTCAGGGTTGTTACCTTTTTTTTTTTTTTAAGTAGTCTCCATGTCCAGCCTGGGACCCAATAGGGAGCTTAACTCATGACCCTGAGATCAAGATACAAACTGAAATCAAGAGTTGGAAGCTTAACCGGTTGAGCTACCCAAGTGGCCCAGGGTTGTTACCTTCAAAAGCCTCTTTCCTTGGCTTGCAGATGGCCACCTTCTTGCTGAGTCTTCACATGATCACCCCTTCGTCTCTGTGTCCTAATCTTCTCTCCTTGCAAGCATATCAGTTGTATTAGATCAGATCCCACCCATATGACTTTATTTTAACTGAATTACCTCTTTGAAGGCCCTATATCCAAATGCAGTCACATTTTGTGGTACTGAGGATTGGAATTTCAACATATGAAATGTGTAGGGACAAAATTCAGCCCCCAACAGGCACTATGATAGGAATATGCATGCATATTGTAAGAAGGTTTCCAGATTGAGTCAATGTTAAATGGAGTCCTGGAAAATGAAAAGGAATTAACTAAAGAACAATAAGAGGGAGGAATGGGGGAAATAGAAAAGCAATATTAGGTAGAAGGACTAGCATATATGCTGGCACTTTTGGAATACTAAAAGTAATACATTATAGCTAGAACATAAAGATCAAGGAGATATGTGGCTGTTAAATAACCAGTTAGATATACATGTCTGGAGACATTTTCTTTCCTTAGTCCACTTCCCATCCCTTATTCTTCCAGATTTACTTCACCTACCTCAGTTGTTTCCACTATACTAATAATACCTACTTTTCTAGATCTCTCTCAAACCTGTCTATTAAACTCCAGAAGCTTCAGTCAACTGCATTTGGGAGGTCACTTTTTAGATGTCCTACAGGCACCTCAAACTGAAAACTACAATGTTAAAAAGGTCTTTCTCTCTCTTCAAACCTGTTCCTTCTTGAGAATTCCTTTCCTTATCAAATGATACTCCTTTTTTTAGTTATTAAGGTTTTTATTTTAATTTCAGTATAGTTAATATCCAGTCTCATATTAGTTTCAGATATACAATATAGTGATTCAGTAATTCCATACATTACTCAATGCTCATTAGAACAGGTGCACTCCTTAATCCCCATCACTTATTCCACCCATCCCCTATCTGTCTCCCCTTTGGTAAACATCAGTTTCTTCTCTATAGTTAAGAGTCTATTTCTTTGTTTGCCTCTCTCTTTTTTTTCCCTTTGCTCACTTGTTTTGTTTCTTAAATTTCACATATGAGTGAAATCATATGGTATTTTTCTTTCTCTGACTGACTGACTTCACTTAGCATTATACTCTCTAGCTCCAACCAAGTTGTTGCAAATGGCAAGCTTTCATTCTTTTTTATGGCTATGACATATATATATAGATAGATATAGATATAGATATATGACATCTTCTTTATCCATTTGTCTATTGATGGGACACTTCAGCTGCTTCTATGTCTTGGCTATTTTAAGTAATACTACCATAAGCATAAGGGTGCTTGCATCCCTTTGAATTAGTGTTTTTGTATTCTTTGGGTAAATACCCAGTAGTGTGATTGCTGGATCATAGGGTAGTTCTGTTTTTAACTTTTTGAGGCACCTCCATACTGTTTTCCACAGTGATTGTGCAAGTTTGCATTCCTACCAACAGCACAGGAGTGTTCCTTTTTCTCCATATCCTGGGCAACACCTGCTGTTTCTTGTGTTGTTGATTTTAGCCATTCTGACAGATGTGAGGTGATTTCTCATTGTAGTTTTGATTTGTGTCTCCCTGATGGTGAATAATGTTGACCATCTTTTCATGTGTCTTTGGCCATCTGGAAATCTTCTTTGAAAAAATATCTGTTAATGCCTTCCGCCCATTTTTAATTAGATTATGTGGTTTTTGGGTGTTGAGTTGTATAAGTTCTTCATATATTTTGGATACTAACCCTTTATTGGGTGTGTAATTTGCAAATATCTTCTCCCATTCAGTACGTTACCTTTTATTTTTGTTGATTGTTTCCTTTACTGTGCAAACACTTTTTATTTTGATGTAGTTCCAATAGTTTATTTTTGTTTTTATTTCCTTTGCCTCAGGAGACATATCTAGAAAAATGGTGCTAAAGCAGATGTCAGAGAAATTACTGCCTGTGTTCTCTTCTAGGATTTTTATGGCTTCAGGTGTCACATTTGGTCTTTAATCCATTTTGAGTTTATTTTTGTATATGGTGTAAGAAAGTGGTCCCATTAAGCAATATTCTTATTTACTGAGTAACTAAACTCAGTAATCCTAACTACTTATTCTTATTCTAACTTATTACTTATTCTAACTCATTTCTAGTAAATCATTACATCATATGGATTCTACTTATGCTTTTAAATTTACCTCAACTTCACCATCACCACTTACTGCTGGTCTTCATGTATCTTTGCCTTTAGGCAAATTAGTTGACTACCAGGTCCAGTGGGGATCTGATTATCATGGATTGAGATTATACATTCCACCAAGGCACAAAGATAAAGAGTTCTAGAGTCTAAATGAGTATATAATGATATGATAATGATGATATTAAAATTCAATTATTGATGACTACCATTTATGAAATGCTCATGATGTGCAAGATATTGCGTTAGGTACTTTACAAACACAAACAATTCTTTACATTGAATAGTATATCTTTTTTGAAGAATGAACTCAAGTCTATAATTGTTAAATAATTTGCTAAAGGTCATACAGCTAGCTCAGCACAGCTGGAATTTAAAGCCAGGTCATCTTGATTTTGAATTCCATCCTCTATTTACCACATAAGACATCTATCATCTTTAACCAATTATCACTATGTATACAATGTTTCTAATGGGAAAAAAATTCCCTACCAATGGAAAAACTGCAACAAAAATGTATCTCATTTTAATACTATGATATATTATTGTAATTCTAGAGAAGCAGTAATTTTTTTCTGACCTGAGCCATGATTTCCTATCTACACTCTAGAAAATTGCAATCTTAAATTTAGCCAATGAGGCACTATGAAGAAGATAATTTATAAGATGAATAATTTAATAATAAATATATCAGCTTAAGTGCCTTAAAATTGGAAATTAGTTTTTCCATGATGCAGAAATCTAAATGGAGTATAATATACATAGATGAGGAATAGCAGTTCACAGCCAGGCATCCCCAACTTTACTGAGAATAGTTTCCCTTTAAATTACTCTTGCAAAAGTCAATAATAGAAGCTATTTGCTGCCAGAAATATATTTAGAGAAACTGCCATTTATTATAATTAAAGTGATTTATTTGCTTGCTAGTTTATTTGGCTGAAGATTTTCTTGAAATTGAGGACAAACTGGAAATGTAATTTACCGATATATACAGTATTACAGCATATTTCATATTCTGAGGCTTTTTAAAGTGTTTTTCAAATATCAGTGGTAAAAATACCCTGTTTCCGCTGGATATTGAAAATGTGAGTTATTTAAAGCAGAGCTGGGTGTCAGAATTCATTCCAAAGCCAGTTATAACTGGTTCAGGGATGGCCTTAGCAATTTAATAATCACCATTCTTGAAAGAATCAATGAGGAACTAAATTCCATGGGACATCAAGGATTTTTCTATGTTTCTATGTTGGTCACTTATCAACTTGAGGAAGGAAATACAGAGATAGTTGTTGTACTATGTGTTCTTTATAAGTGTAGAAATCAAGTTTTGGGGTTTTTTTTTCTATGGATACATGAAGTTTCTATGAATACTGAGTTTGAAACTGGGTGATCCCACTTGTTAGCTATACGAACTTAGGGAAATGATTTATCTTTCTCAGACTGAGGCTCAGTTCAGTCTTCTCATCTAAAAGTGGGGATAATCATAAACTTCCTTGCAAGTTTGTTGTGAGAAAAAAATGACAATGTATATGGATTGCTTAGCAGACCATTTGATATATTTTAGTTGCTCAATAGTTGGCCCTCTTACTGTAGTCACTGATATTTATCTGTTCATCAGCCATCTTCTTCTTCCTTGCCTACAGAACCCTAGCTTAGTCAGGTGCCACGTGCCTAGCCCCAGAGGATGAATTGTGATTGGCCTAAGCCAGTGTTCCTCGATGGGTATATCACTGGAATTTTGAATGGGGTTTTTCTTGTGTTATCCCCCTTTCAACATTTGTACTGCAAGTGTTCCACAGGTATAAGAAAATGGTGATTTTGAATTTTGTAAGGAAGGGAATTGAATCTGTGAGAATATGACAAAAAGTTGGAATTCTCAAAGGATCACAAATTCAGTGAAATTGTGAAAAATAACAATACCTATTTATATTCCAAGGGAGATGGGAAGGACACTTGTATATCTCAGTTTGGACTAACTGTAGAATAAGCTTCCCCTATAATTTTGTAATCATGAGCCTGCCCACATATTAACTTTGAACTTGAATGTTTAATATTCATTTTATCTGAGAACTAGCAAGCTGATAAATTAACATTAAAAACTCATAGAAGTCCAGGGATTCTTCCAGGCAGAAGCAAAGGCAAAACTTATCTGGAGGGATACACATTTATACTAGGACAAGTGGGATTTATCTGCTGAAAGAAAATAGGTTGCAACCTAAATTTCAAGGTATGTGAAGAAATAATCCACCACTGAGGAGTAGTCAGCAGTCATGACAAAAAGAAATTAAACTCAAAGTAACTTCAAATAATACATTTATCAGATAGAAGTAAGCATGTTTAAAGTGGCAGACTTAAAAAAAGTTATGAGTAGGGCGCCTGGGTGGCTCAGTGGGTTAAAGCCTCTGCCTTCGGCTCAGGTCATGATCCCAAGGTCCTGGGATGGAGCCCCGCATCGGGCTCTCTGCTTAGTGGGGAGCCTGCTTCCTCCTCCTGCTCTCTCTGCATACTGATCTCTGTCTGTCAAATAAATTAATTAAAAAATCTTTAAAAAAAAAGTTATGAGTATGTTCCAAAACAATGAATAGGAGAAAGAGAAACCCTTTTTAATTTTGACAAAAAAAGTACCAATAACACCTGTAAAAATAGTTTTTACTATAATATGTATATGTATAGAAATTTTTATAACTCAATAGACTTTTAAAACAACAGATTAGAGAACAACAGATGAAGAGATACATTTTTATAAAATGAAAGCTAGTTCTGAAGAAATCATTTAGAATAAAGTACAGAAGGTTAAAGAGATTACAGTTATGGAGTAGAGATGTAAAGATTCAAAAGAAGAATTCTGACATGTTTAGTAAGGTTTCAAATATTGTGAATATTTGAGGATATCATATTTGAAAACTTTTCACAGTTGAAAAAACATTGATTCTCAGACTCAAGAAATACACCAAGTTATATGCAGTATTAAATAAAAATAAATCCACACCTAGACACAATGAAATGAAATTAGAAGATATCAAGACATGTCTCTGGAAGCAAGGGAAACAAACAAAAGCAAAAATGAACTATTGGGACTTCATCAAGATAAAAGGTTTCTGCACAGTAAAGAAAACAATCAACAAAACCAAAGGCATCCCACGGAATGGGAGAAGATATTTGCAAATGACATACCTGATAAAGGTTTAGTATCCATAGTATATAAAGAACTTACCAAACTCAACACTTAAAAAAACAAATAATCCAGTTAAGAAATGGGCAGAAGACATAAGTAGACATTTTTCAAAGAAGACATACAGATGACTAACAGACACATGAAAAGATGCTCAATATCACTCATCATCAGAGAAATACAAATCAAAACTACAAAGAGATATCCCCTCACACCTGTCAGAATGGCTAAAGTTAACAATACAGGAAAAACAGATGTTGGTTAGGATGTGGAGAATAGGGAACCCTTTTATACTGTTGGTGGGAATGCAAACTTGTGCAGCCACTGTGGAAAATAGTATGGAGGTGCTTCAAACTTCAAAAACTCAAAAACAGAACTACCCTATGACCCAGCAGTTGCACTACTAGGTATTTAGCCAAAGGAGACACACACACACACACACATACACACACACACACACAGGAATATTACTCAGCCATCAAAACAATGAAATCTTGCCATTTGCAATGTTATGGATGTAGCTAGAGTGTATTAGGCTAAGCAAAATAAGTCAGTCAGAGAAAGGCAAATACCATATGATTTCACTTATATGTGGAATTTAAGAAACAAAACAGATGAATGTAAGGGAAGGGGAAAAAAAGCAAGGGAACAAACCATAAGAGACTCCTAATTGTAGAGAACAAACTAAAGTTTGATGGAGGGGGTTGGGTGGGTGGGAATGGGCTGAATGGGTGATGGGTATTAAGGAGGGCTCTTGTTGTGATGAGCACTGGCTGTTAAATGTAAGTGATGAATTGCTAAATTCTACTCCTGAAACCAATATTACACTATATGTTAACTAACTGGAATTAAAATAAAAACTTGAAACAAAAAAAATTAGAAGATATCAAAGTCTAAGAGATAATCTTAAAACACAAACTCTTATTGAGGAATGATGATTAGACTAATTGTTGACTCTCAATAGCAACAATTCTTGTCAGATGACAATGGAATAGTATCTTAAACTGTTAGGAGAAAATAGCTGTCAATCTAGAATTTTATACGTATATAAATTATAATTCAGGAGTGAGCCAAAATAAATACTTTTGTAGGTAAGGACTGAGAATTTTTCACAAACAGACTATCACTGAACTAGTAAAAGATGACCTTCATGAAGGATAAAATTGAAGCCTGAGAGCAATGAGACACAAGAAGTCATGGTCAAAAGAAATTGTTTATCATCTTTATTAATCTAAATAAGCATTGAATAAAAAAGGCAATAATACTAAAAATTACTAAAATATTGTGTAAAAATAACATATCAGATGTAAGGGTGATTTAAATGATTCAAGTTGGGTTTGTTTGGAAACAACCAGTTACTTTACTAAAAGAGCCTTAAACAGTTGGAAATAATTATTATTTTGCATATTATGAAGTCCAGAGGTTGATAGTCCATGAGTTGGTGCAGCAGCTCATTTATGCAATTAAGGATGTTAGCTTTTTTCCTCATTCTGCTGTCTCTTCTATAGTACATTTCTGCTGTTTTTCCTCATGGTCAGAACAATATTCTCACACAAGCACATTCACAGGCAGAAAGAAAGGAGGCATTGAAAAATACCTTCTCTTGCATCTCCATCTTTTTATCAGGTCAAGACATCTTTCCCATAGCCTGAGAACAGAGTTTTCCTGTGAGCCCATTGGCCACAACTGGCACACATATCCCATTGTCCACAACCAATCATTGACAAAAAGAATGTTATTTTCCTGTTTCACTTAGACTAACCATGATTTATCACCTGGCATCCTTGAATTTATTTTTTCTCAATATTTGAATAAAACTGTGGTTCTTTTAGCAAGAAAGAAGAGGATAGAATGGCCGTTGTTTAGGCGGCCAAAATTGCTTGCCTAAGTATCCTAAGGTCCTTATAGTGTTCCAGACGAGGAAAGAAGTGTTGGCTAACTTTAGACTTTAGATTAATTAGGCACACTAAAAATTTAAGAGTACATGCTATGGATATAAATAGAACATATAACTTCCAACCCATGGGAAGATAAAAAGAAATAAAGAAAAAAACATTTAACCAAATAGTAGGCAGTTAAAGAGATACATAGGGCAATAGGCACAGTTTTATAGACAGGAAAAAGTTTTGTGCACTAGCTCTATCACTGACTGGCTGCTTACTGGAAAGTTAATTCTCTAAGGTACTTGGTCTTCCTAATGTAAAGTTAAGTGGTTGGCCTGAATGACTTGTAAGATCCCTTGCAGTTCTAATAGTCTATAAAACAAATATGTGTTTTTTGGAAATATTCATTTTTTTTTTGTATACACTAGAGAATATTGTCCCACTTCTTTTAACTATGCATTTGATTACATCGTATCTTCATTAGCACATTTGCACATGAAAATTTCAGGAGCATCCAGGAACAGAAAACATCATTTTAAAGTTGCTTGATTTAAATCCCATAAAGGTTGTGCCTTAATAAATAAAATTACTACCATTTTCCCTTTCTCATCTTCCAAATTATTTCCTATTCCAAAACAAAGTCACATTACTAATTCTTCGATTATTGCATAGCTTAGAATTTGAATTATTGGGAATGACTCCATAAGAAATCCTGAAATCCTAAAAAGCTGTCTAATTTCCCAAAATTGACCTCTATGCATTTTGTCCTTGTTCCATGTTGGTAAATCTCTTCATTTTAGCTTCACCCTAAGCTCACCTGCATCTTCTTAAGCCTTTCTTTGGGTAGAGGCTTAAGTGTTTTCCTTTTGAAGCACTTCTCCGTTGCATGTAATCAAAGAATAAATAGTATGAGTTGTCAACATAGCAGGCAATTAAAATAAGGCCTGTTAGCTATCAAGAGGAGATTTTGCAAAGCAAGAAATAAAGCAGAAAGTGCAGGTGTTAGCTCTCAAAATGAAATGATTTACCAGCTTTTATCTGAGAATTGACTATGTCTAAATATGTACAGAAAAGGTGCTACACAATGATAGAAAGGTATTGGAATCATACTAAAATCACTCCAAGCTCAGTCAAGTCTTCAGATGACTGTAGCCCTGGAAGGCTTCTTGACTACAGCCTCATGAGAGACCTGAGCCAGAGCCTCCCAGCTAAGCTTCTCCCAGATTACTGACACTCAGAAACTAAATGATATGATCAGGTGCTAATTTTAGGGTGATTTGTTGTACAGCAATAGATAACTAATACAGATTTTGGTGACTGGAAGTGGGGTAATGTTGTAACACACATCTAAAATACATGGATGGCCTTGGGAAAATACTGGTGTTTTCCAGGGTTCTGTTTCTAGTTCAAATGTTCTTACTCTGCACACTTCTCTGCATGATCTCATCTACTCTCATGGATTTAACTCTATGCATGAATGACTTTAAAACCTGTATCTTCAGTATAGATATTTCTTCTGAGTTCCATGCTCATATTGCCAACTTCCTACCTAGCATTTCTACCTAAACTTCCAATAAGCACCTATAGCTAAACATGGCATTAATGGAACTTACCATCTCTACTTCCCAAGTCAGATCCTTGTCTTATATACTTTGTCTCAGATTGGTATACCCCATTTTCCTGAGTCACTCATTCTAGAAATCTAGTTTTTTCCCCATGTTCCACATTTAAACTCTTTTTCTGCTGATTTAAACTCTTAAATATTTACTAGATTTGCACCACTTCCATATCCCTTCTAAGTAACTCATCCCTAGTTTCTCCTTTCATATGAATCATTTTAACTGTCACCTAACTAGACTTACTAGTTCCAAGCTTGCCCCTATAAAATCCATTTTCCACACAGTAGCCAGTATTGTGTTTCTAAGATGCATATATGATAAGATGCATATAAGATGCATATATGATCATCTTTATCCTGTGCTTAAAACCTTTCAGTGGATATTTATGTCCCTCTGGATAAAGTCCAAATTCCTCACTGTTTAAAACAGTTCCTATGAACTTACCCTTAACTATATCCCCAGATTAATTTATTGCTTACCTGTCAGTGCACACTTTTATAGAAGTGGTTGGTACATTTCTTCAAGCACAAGATTTTTTTCCCCACTATGTTCTTGTATATATTTCCTCTCCTTAAAATGCCATTGCCTTACATTTTAGCTTAGTTTACTCCTCTTCCTTTGGGAATAACCTATGATAACCTCCTCTGGGTAATCACCATACATTTCTTCTCCAGAATAGTTTAGGTAGCCCTCCTTGACCCTCCCATAATCCCTGGAGCACATCTTAACATAGAAAAAATTTTATTTTATTAAAATTGTATATTTTCACGAATAGCTCCATAACAAGGCTATACTCTTTAAGGATATGGCTTATGTCTTAATTATCTTTTATTTCAAATGCCTAATACTGTGACTGGCTCAATATAATTTTGTTTCTTGAATAATACCTTCCAGAGTTGACAACTGATTAGAGGATATAAGCTGAGGGAAATGCTAGGCAAGAAGTTATAAGCTGAAGGAAGCTTATAAGCCTATAAACTAGGCAAGGGTAAAAGATGACTCAGGAAGAAATGGGAGTCAGGCACTTTATTATTGATAAGAATCAGCAGGTAAATTTGTTAAAATGCAGATTCCCTAACCTCACCTCTACATATTTCTAATTCCTTAAATCTAAGGTCTCAGGAATCTGCATTTTTAGCAAACGCCCAAATCACTCTGTTGCTGAGGTTTTCTGCCCAACAGTTTGGGAAATGTTGGTTCAGAAAATTAAGTTTTAAAGTAATTAAAATGTCTCTATAGTTTATCATATATGTCCATTTTTCTTATCGTTTCAGGTTTTATGAAATATAAATAAACTTTGTTGATTTAAACACCATTCTATCATTTTTTTAAGATTTTATTTATTTATTGGACAGAGAAAGATCACAAGTAGGCAGAGAGACAGGCAGAGAGAGAGGAGAAGCAGGCTCTCTGATGAGCAAAAGAGCCCGATGCAGGGCTCGATCCCAGGACCCTGAGATCATGACCTGAGCCGAAGGCAGAGGCTTAACCCACTGAGCCACCCAGACGCCCCTCTATCATTTTTAAATATAAAATTAAACCCCACCTTCCACTAGGATTTTCAAAACCAAGTGAGTTTCAACTCTTCTGTATGGGACTGCAGTTCACAAGTCACAAAGAAAGGGTTGTAGGTTGGGAAAAATCAAATCCAGACAGTCTATAGTAATTCATGTTTGAATATTAGCCTCTTTGCTGTGCTACCAGTATTATGTATAATAATGAGACTAAATCCCTTTCAAAGAAGGTCAAAACATACATGAATTTGATTTCAAGCCTAAATAATTTGTTTCTTGCTGAGATTTTAAGAAATCTAACAATTATCAAATACACAGAGACAAGGTCTACAACAACACCTATTGTAGAGTAATAATTTTGGTGAGAATAAACTAAATTGGTGAGATTCATTTACTCAAGAGCCTATGTAGTTGAACTAATGTCAGTTTTATTTGTATATGAGTAAATGTAATTTCTAAGATATACATGTGTGGGTTTCTTACTTCTGTACCTTTTGAAAATAACATGGCCCTAATGTTATTGAATGGAAATGGAATAAAATATATATTCCATTTTATGTTCAATAGATATTTAGAAGAAATCCTTTCTGGTGAGAAGGAGTAATAATATCCAGATGCAAGGGAATTAATAAGTTAAATTATATGTATTTGCAGTTAAAATATAATAAAATCTTTTAAAAACAGGAACATTAATGACAACAGATTTTTTTTCAATATTGGGAAGCATAATGTTGATAGCAACTTTCATTTTAATACCCAGAATTGGACATTGAACAAACAAAAAGCTCGTTATTTGCTTTTGGATACTTTGCTTGAAAATAGGGTACACTGTTATCACACAGTTGTGCTTAAGTTATGACTTCAAGTATGGAGAAATCAGGTTTCTTTCATACTAACTTAATTAACAACAACAAAAGAGGATTAGAATATTATTCCACTAAAAATTCAGAATCTTAAATAAAATCACAATTGCTTTTATTTCAAAGAAAAAAATTGCTATATGTGGACTGATGGACTGAAGACCAGAAAAATAAAGGTAAATTAATCTATCATAAATAAATCCAATAACCGAAAGGAAAAACAGAAAGAAAAAAAAAACTAGATGTCTCAAAACACTAAGAAATAAAAATTGTAGGTGAATGAAAAGCTTAGAAAGTATCCATGAAGCTGATGATTTTCTAGGAAAACATAAGTTGTTTTAAATAAATAAATTACCAAATAAAATTTGGTAAATAACAATTACCAAATTGACATAAAGATAGAAAATCTGAAAAGACCAAAAACATGAAAGAAATTTTTTAAATGTAAAAATAAACTAATTCCTAAAAGACTCTGGGCTAAGAAAGATTTGACAATGAGTCATCTCATTTCTCCACAGAATACTTTCCTATGTTATTAATGTGTTTCAAAGCATAAAGAAAGAAGGAAATTAACCCAATAAATCCTATGGAGCTAATATAACCCTGATAAAAATTTTGGGTAAGAAACATAGAAAAGATAATTTAAATTATAGCTGGATCTTATTTATGGCCATGCAAAATAGTGATGCATGAATACATTATAAATTACTGTCAATTGGACTAAGCAATATACTGAAAATAACATGTATTGAGTATTTATTCAGATTGTATGAATTGTTCAGTATTTGGAAAAACATCAATAATAGACAAAAAATAACATAAATGTAATTAATACTGAAGATCAGGTTGAAGAAATTTTCTAGTTTGTTGAGTATTTTTATCATGAATCCCAGAGCTAACATCATACTTAATGGTGAAAGACAGATAATAACAAGTGTTGTCAAGCATGTGGACAAATGGAATTCACATACCCTGCTTGTGGGTATGTCATATGATGAACCTGCTATGGAAAACAGTTTGGTTATTCCTCAGTAAGTTAAATATGGAAGCATCTTATGATACAACAATTCCACTCCTAGGTATATATCTAAGAAATTGAATACCTATGTTCAAACAAAAACTTGTACAAGAATGTTCATAGTAACATTAGTCATGTATTGAAGAAAAGAAAAACAACTCAAATGTCTGTGAACTGATGAATGAATGGTAGACAAAAAGTGCCATATCTACATAATGGAATATTATTTGGCAATAAAAATGAATAAAAATGGAGGAATGCATGGACAAACCTTGGAAACAAAATGCTAAGTGAAAGAAGTCAGAACCAACAATTTCATATATTGTGTTATCCATTTATATAAAATTTCCATAATAGACATATCCATAGTGACAAAAAGTAGATTAATGGTTGCCAGAGTCATTGTCAATGGAGAATGACTGCTAATGGGTACAAGGTTTCTTTTAGAGATGATAAAAATGTTCTGAAATTGATCATGGTGATGATTGCACAACTGTAAATATAGTAAAAGCCACTGAATTGTAGACTTTAAATGGGTAAGTTGGATGGTATGTGAATTGTATTTTAATAAGGCTGTTGAAAATAATAATATAGATATCTTTTCATGTGTCACTAGATGTCTCTTAAAACACAATTTAATGTATTCTTAGTGTTGCTGGTATATATAGCATTTATTTAACTACTTTCCTATTGTTGAATATATAAGTTGTTTTGATTTTTTCAATATTATCATTGTTTCAGCAAGCTTTGCTATAGTTAGAAAATTGCGTATATCCTTTCTTATTTTCTCAGGATAAATTCCTAGAAGAATAATTGCTAGTGTAAATATTATACACATTTTATGTAGACTGACAAATCACTTTCCACAGTGATTATTTCACTTATCATGACCATACATGTTATGGGAAATGCCGAGTTCCATGCACCATACCCAATGCTGGGTATTTTGCTCTATTACTACTTTTCATTTCCCTCCTCTTTTTCTTCCCCCTCATCTCCATTCTTCTTAACATTAAAACATATATATTTCTCTCATGTACTCTTTTTAGTATTAATTACTGAATCAGTGATGACCTTTAGGAAGTTTTCCAATGACATACTCTAGGACTTAATCTTTTTTTTTTAAGAATTTATTTATTTATTTGACAGAGAGAGAGAGAGGGAGATCACAGGTAGGCAGAACAGCAAGCAGAGAGAGAGGGGGAAGCAGGCTCCCTGCTGAGCAGAGAGCCTGATGTGGGGCTCGACTCCAGGACCCTGAGATCATGACCTGAGCCGAAGGCAGAGGCTTAACCCACTGAGCTGCCCAGGTGACCCTCTAGGACTTAATCTTAACACGTTTCCTTTTTAATATGATATTCAGAACACTGATAAAGTCATAAAAAATTGACTTATCATATATTCAGATGGCATGCAACTAAGAGGAACAGCTGTCTATCACATTCTTAATTTGCTACTTTAGTCCTCACATAACATCTCTACTTGGAAGTATCATTATCACTTAAAAATAAGAAGCTTAATATTCAGTGAGGTTAAATCACTTAATTAGGATGACATAGTTTTATATTTTGGATACTAACCTACTAACCTTTTATCAGATATTCATTGGCAAATATCTTCTCCCATTCTGTAGGTTGCCTTTTAGTTTTCTGTGGAGAAGCTTTTTATTTTGATGAAGTCCCAATAATTTATTTTTGTTTTGTTTCCCTTGCCTCAGGACACATATTTAGTAGGAAATTGTTACTGCCTATGTAAAAGAGGTTACTGCCTATGTTCTCTAGGATTTTAATGGTTTCATGTCTCACATTTAGGTTTTAATTTATTTTTGTGCATGGTGTAAGAAAGTGGTCCTGTTTCATTCTTTGCATGTTGCCATCCAGTTTTCCCATCACCATTTGTTGAGGAGACTATTTTTTTCCCATTGAATATTCCTTCCTCCTTGTTGGAGATTAGTTGACCATATAATTGTGGGTTTATTTCTGGGTTTTCTATTCTGTTCCACTAGACTATGTGTCCATTTTTGTGCCAATACCATATTGTTTTGATAACTGTAGCTTTGTAACATGAAGTCTGGAATTGTGATGTCTCAAGCTTTGCTTTTCTTTCGCAAGGTTGCTTTGGCAATTCGGGGTCTTTTGTGCTTCCATATAATTTTGGAATTATTTTTCTAGCCCTGTGAAAAATACTGTTTACAATTTATAGAGATTGCATTAAATGTCTAGATTGCTTTGGTAACATGGACATTTTAACAATATATGTTCTTCTGATCAATGAGCATGGACTGTCTGTCCATTTCTTTGTGTCTTCAATTTCTTTCAACAGTGTTTTACAATTTTAAGAGTGCAGGTCTTTCACATCTTTGGTTAGATTTACTCTTAGGTATCTTATTGTTTTTGGTGCAATTTAAATGGGTTTGATTCTTTAATTTATCTTTCTGCTGCTTCATTATTGGTGTATAGAAATGCAACAGATTTCTGTACATTGATTTTGTATCATGCAATTTTACTGGACTTTTGTATCAGTTCTAGCAGTTTTGGGGTGGTCTTTTGGTTTTCTATATAGACTATCACGTCATCTGCAAATAGTGAAAGTTTTACTTCTTCCTTGCTGATTGGATGCCTTTTTCTTTTTGTTGTCTGATTGCCGAGGCCAGGATTTCCAGTACTATGTTAAATAACAATGGTGAGGGTGGACATCCCTGTCTTATTCCTGACCATAGAGGAAAAATTTTCAGTTTTTCCCCATTGAGGATATTAGATGTGGGTTTTCCATAGATGGGCCTTTATTATGTTGAGGTATGTTCCCTCTAAACCTACTTTGTGGAGGGTTTTTATCATGAATGGATGTTGTACTTTGTCAAATGCTTTTTCTGAATTTATTGAAATGACCATATGGTCCTTATTCTTTCTTTTATTAATGTGATATATCACTTTGATTGGTTTGTGAATGTTGAACCACCCTTGCAGCTCAGGAATAAATCCCACTTGATCATGTTGAATGGATCCTTTAATGTATTGTTGGATTCAGTTTGCTAGTATTTTGTTGAGAATTTTTGCATCCATGTTCATCAGGGATATTGGACTGTAGTTCTCTTTGTTAGTGGAGTCTTTATAGAGTGACAGACTTTTAATTGGTAGAACAAGGGTTCAAACTCAGGTATGCTTGGTTCCAAAGCATGTACATTTCTAGTATACTACATTTTGTTTTAAATTCAACAATTATTCATTGATGAACTCTTATGCATCAGGTATGCTAGTGACAACAGATATAGTGATGTATAAAAATGACATGGTCACTACTGTAGTGGAAGATATGGTCTTATGAGAATGCATAAAAATAACTGGTCAACAAGAAAAAAAATGCATGGTAAATTTAGATAGTGATATGTGATATGAAGAAAATAGAACAAGTTAATAATAGAGAGTAACTGGAGAAGAACATTAGATAAAATGTCCCAGCATACCTCTTTGAGGAGAGTTGAGTTGACACTTAAATAACGAGAACAAGCTAACAATCTGCAGAACAAGAGGAGGGATGTTCCAGGAAGAGGAAGTAATTGCAAGTACAAAGAACTTGACACAAGAACAAACAGCATAATCTAGAAAGAGAACTAAGGGAATGTAGACATTTGCAATTTATTTATTTTGGTGACACAGTACCTTTCTTTCTTTCTTTCTTTCTTCCTTTCTTTCTTTCTTTCTGTTTTGGTTTTTTTTTGAAGTCTTTGTGAGTTTTAGTGGGACAAAAAGTGTGCCTCTTTCTTCAAGAGATTAAATACTAAGTATTTGCGTTTCTGACCTTTCTTGCAAAGTAGTCTCCACCAATCAGATACAAATGTTTGAATTTTTTTCAAGATTTATTTATTTACTTGAGAGAGAGAGCAAGCCTGGGGGTAGGGGCAGAGGGAGATGGAGAGAGAGAATTTCATGCAATCTCCTGCTGAGTGTAGAGACTGATGTGGGGCTCAATCCCACGACCTTGAGATCATGACCTAAGTCATAATCAACAAACTGAACCACCCATGGGCCCCCAACTCTTTGAAATTTTGACTCAGGAGGTAGTATCACACAAGGGAGAGGAAGGGGATCTTTTTCTCTTTGGCAGGCTGAAAAGTCATGTTCCTGGCCCAGATATGGTGTGGTGCACATCTAGTGCTCCATGGCTATAGTGATGGAAATTTTTTTTAAAAAGATTTTATTTATTTGTTTGACAGACAGAGATTACAAGTAGGCAAGAGAGGCAGGCAGGGAGAGTGAGGAGGAAGCAGGCTCCCCGCGGAACAGAGAGCCCAATGTGGGGCTCGATCCCAGGACCCTGGGATCATGACCTGAGCCAAAAGCAGAGGCTTTAACCCACTGAGCCACCCTGGCGCCCCAGTGATGGAAATTTATTCATGAGATCATTTTTGAAGATAATTTTTTGTTTTCTTTTAAAGATTTTATGTATGGGGATGCCTGGGTGGCTCAGTTGGTTAAGCAGCTGCCTTCTGCTCGGGTCATGATCCCAGCATCCTGGGATCGAGTCCCACGTTGGGCTCCTTGCTTGGCGGGGGCCTGCTTCTCCCTCTGCCTCTGCCTGCCACTCTATCTGCCTGTGCTCGCGCTCTCTCTCTCCCTCTCTCTCTCTCAAATAAATAGATTTTAAAAAAAGATTGTATGTATGTATGTATGTATTGAGTATAAGTGGGAGGAGGGGCAGAGGAAGAGGGAGAGAGAGAATCCTAAGCAGACTCAGTGCTGAGCACAGAACTTGACATGGGGCTTGATCCCACAACCCTGAGATCATGTACAGAAACCAAGAGTTGGACCCTCAACTACTCAACCAACTGAGCCACCTGGGCATCCCTGAAGATGATTTTGATTGTTGTTTCTGGAAGATTAGCCTGGAGCCTGGTTCTCTTCCCCCCACACACTAGTATTCTGAAAACTAATTTTAATAAACTTCTTTTCTCTTTAATTATTCAGCATAAGTCTCTGTTGCTTCTAATTTAGAACCCTAAATTATATAGCTGGTATGACTGAAGCATAATGGAATGGAGATTAGTTTCAGGAGATTGTGATTGGCAAAATAATGGCCTCAGAAAGATGTGCACATGCTAATCCTTAGAACCTGCAAGTATGTTACCTCACCTGGCAAAAGGGACTTTGTTGATATGATTAATTTAAGAATCTTGTGATAGGAAGATGATCATGGATTATCCAGCTAGTGCAAAGTAATCACACTAGTCCTTATAAGAGGGAAATAAGAGGTCAGTGTAGGAAGGAGATGTGATGATGGAAACAGGTCAGAATAACATGGGGCCATGAGCCAAGGAGTGCAAATGGACTCCAAAAATTAGAAAAAGGCAAGGAACAGATTCTTTCCTCAAGCCTCCAATAGAAATTCAGCCCTGCTAACCTATTTTAGACTTCTGACATCCAGAATTGTAAGAAAATAAATGTGTGTTGTTTTAAGTCATCCAAGTTTGTGGTAATTGGTTGCAGCAGGTACAGGAAACTAATGCAAAGAAGTCAGAGAGGAAAACACAGGTTGTATCAAGTATGGCCTTGTAGGTCACAACCAAGAGTTTAGATTTTAAGTATTTACATTGGAGAATATTAAGCATGGAAGTCACATTATTGGGTATATGATTTTAAAACATAACTTTTGTTCCTGAATGGAGAAATTTACTAGACTGGGACAAATCCAAAGTGGATGAGGATGCTATACTTAGGAGGCTACAGTCTCAGTTAGAGATGGTGGTAGATTGGACTTGCACATTGGTGACAGAGAAGGAAACATTGAGTTGAAAGGAAAAAGATAAATACATAAAATGTAAAAAGGAAATTGATGCAAAACTCTCAGGAAAGACAGATTGCATCCAAGTACTGGCAGAGGGATTAGCTTTAGTTGAGAGAAACAGCTACTTTAACAGTAAGAAAGAAGTAAGAGAGGATGTGTGTTCATATATATGCTTGATATTGAGAATATACCATCTGATGGTATTTTACTTTCTGAAGATGAGGATGCCATCTTCTCAAAGTGAATTCAATTAACATAAAATATTTTCTTCTTGCCATAGAAAAAGATATAAAATATCATACTTAGATTAAGTAACACCCATCTTGGGTTTAATCTGTCATTAAGTATTAAGAGTTGACTATATAGTTCAAATCCTGGGCTGATATTATAGAAACTAATTAGATCTGGAACAGAATGAATGATTTGTCCTGATTTTCAACACAGAGACAAATAAAATAAGTCATTTGTGCTGAGTGTGTAACACTAGGAATATAATATACTAATTGAAAATAAATCTAATCCTCTTGAACTATGTGCTGTTCCAACAACCTAGACTACTATGGTTATTTTTATAATGTTGTAAGAGCTACAACATTAGAAGGATATCATCAAACTGCAGTATATATGGAAAGTCCCCTGGCTGGCTCAGTTGGTAGAGCATGTAACTCTTGATCTTACAATTGTAAATTTAAGCCCCATATTGGGCATGGAGCCCACTAAAAAAAAAAAAAAAGAATAGGAGAAGCAAGTGATGACGTATCTAGAAACCATTTCATGGGAAACAGTTGGAGAAAGTGGGGATGATTAGCCCATACCAATTTTCACATATTTAAAGAGCTGTTATGTGAAAGAGTAAAAAACCACAGTCATTGTTTAAGTGGGGATGATAACAACACTGCCTAATGCAAAGAGTTGTTTTGATAATTGAATGCATACATTTATATATGCTTAGTATTATTTCTACTATTAATATTTTCTTATTTTCCTAAAGGGTGGAACCTGGACCAATAATGTTAGAACAAATAAAATTTCAGCCAAGTGTAAATATGAATATTCTTGAATGTCAATGATAGGTATCTAGATATAGGCTATCCTGCCTGGTTATGTAGTGAGATCACTGCCATTGAAAGATACCAGGATAATTCAGTGGATATTACCATTTTAAATGGAAAGTTAGGTGGAGATGATAGTAAGCATCATATATGTAACTCAAAGAATCTAAGATGGTTATGCTTTAACATTTTCCTGAGTTATTAGATAAGGAACAAAAGAAATCTTTTTGCCATTGAGATCAACATTAATTCTGTTTGCCAAAGACATTGGGTTTTTCTTCTGAGCGCATGGCAGAATTGTGATTCATTAGGCTGTGTGACTGGTTCTCTCTGATTAATGTGCACAGAAGTGACTGTGTCACTTCCTCTCTTCCCTCTGGCACAGGGACAGGCAATGTTACAAAATGATGCCTGTTCTTGATAACTTTGGAGACTGAGTAACTAGAGTAACAGAGCACCACCCCCCCTCCGGTGGAACACTGATGGATACATCGTCTAAGTATACAGTAAACTTGTTTTAAGTCACTGGGATTTGAGGGTTGTTTGTTGCTGCAACATAACCTAGTCTACCTTGATGGACATAACCATATTGAATTCCAAATATTTTTAGTGACTTGCCTAAACTCTGGTCTAACAGGTGAGTTAGCGGACCTTAAGAGTTATTGAAATAATCAGCATTTTTACACATCTGACACAATTATCATTTCCACTCTCATTTTTCCAACTCTGTAGTTCCCCACCTCCTGCTTTCCCCTCCTCCAGCCCCAGATGAAAGATGGAAATACAAGAATTGGCACAGCACTGTAGAAAACAGTATGGGAGTTCCTAAAAAATAAAATAAGCATATGCTTCAGCAATCCCACTTCTGGGTATATATCCAAAGGAATTAAAATCAGGATCTCATAGAGATATCTGCACTCCCAGAGATAAGATAACTTTGATTTTTTTTTTTTTACTGATTTTACAAGTGCCCATCATCATCTGTTACTACCCTACTATCTCTAGCAAGCTCTCACCTTGCTAGATAACTCTTCTTTCGTGTCCCAAATTGTATGTTTCTCTTGTCTGCCTGGGGAGTTCTTAGAAGGTAAACCTATCTACTACCAACTCTGCCATTAAATTACTTTATTACCTTGAAAATTCATATTTTTCTTGCTTGGTCTATATTTCCTAATCTGCTAAATAAGGGGAGGGGAAACAGTGGAGAGAGTAGATTAGGTGATACTCTCAAAGTCTTGTTAAACATTTGATTCAATTCTACTTTTCCCCAGGAGTTAGGTTGGTGATTTTATTTATTTTTTTTCTACTTTACACAGTGGTGATTTTATTTTCGAGGAACAGATTTTAAAGGAAGCAATGATTGTTTTATAAAATAAACGTACTGAAAGGAAAACCAAAGGAAGTAGTTAAGAGCTAAGTGTCCCTGAGGATCTGTAGGTGAGGTCTGATGATAGACTTGGAAGAAAATCAGGTGCTATAGGATTATATTTACTTCTTAGGAAACAGCAGGAACCATTAAGCATATAACAAATGCCAGATAACTGTTATAAATAAGGCTTTAGTTTTAAGTTCATATTTCTTTATAAAGGAAAGGTTAAGGCTTAATAAGATATTATGCCTATGGAATTATTTGCTGGTAGATAAGTGTATAGAAATGCCTCATGGTATTATGATACCAGAAGAGCAGGAACCACTCCCAGAGGTTTTAACTTTTTTTGTGTCAATGCCTCTTTGCTTCTTCTGCATTATTTCTATGGAAAGATATGTAATATAAACAAGTATCAGGTTGCCCAGAGGTCTTCCTTTTCTAAACTAGTGTTGCTCAGGCATTGGGAAATTATAATTATTGGTAATTATAGACCAATTACCAGCTGTATAAACTTGAACAAAAAAATTTACCTCACTGAGTTTTAATATCCTTATTTATAAAATGAATATAACATTAACCTACCTTACTTGTGAGGATTATATATATAATTGTAGTACAAACACACACTTACTGAATGGGAACAGAATTTACCACCCCAAAATATGTCTCTCTGGCCTAAGGATTATTTTAGGCTGATTATTTTTAAGAAACAGCATACTCAGTAGAAACTCTGAAAACTGAACAGAAGTTACCCTTTTGTGAGAGATATTTAGATTTGCATGGGAAATCTCTATTTGTAAGGGTGTCTCTCCTTCTATACCAGGAAAAGAAGGATGATTCTAATCTCTAGAAACTCTTAACAGTGGGGGGAAAAAAGAAACACTTATCATTGGAGAAGGCAAGGACTTGTATTATATTAGACATTAAAGAGTTTTGCAAAAAAAGTAAAACAATTGCACTTTTAGTGCTACATTATATTTCATTTTGAAAAATATATTTTTATCTTAAGTGCATCATTTATGTTAACATAAAAGGAGTTCATTGCTATATTTAAGTGAATTAGTAAATAATTATTTTACATTTTTTCCAGTTAAATTTCTAATATGGTAAATAGCATTTGATATAAACTCTTTACACAAAAACTCCTTAGAGTCTTTAGGGTCTTTAATCATTATTAAAAATACAAATGAATCCCAAGGCCAAAACACTTAAAAATTGCTGGTGTAGAATATTGCTTTAATTCCTGCATATTATTAAAAAATGTGAGGCTACCATTGTTACTTAACCATTTTTCTCATTTGTACATATTTAAGGTATTTCTCATCTTTTGCACAACTGTAAACATTGTTTTTGTTTCTCTTAATGTTTTCTATTAAAGAGTAGAGCATCCTCTGACATGACTTTGTACATTTTTACCCCATCTAGGAACGTCCCTTCTAAAACTTTTCCATTTGAAGCCCTGTCTACCACCTAAGACTCAATTCTAGTGCCACCTGAATAGATAAAACACACACACATGCGCGCACACACACACATTTTGGGGGCTCTCAAAATTTTAAATGTACTGGGGTCCCTGAGGCCTACTATTTTGAGAACTCATAATACATCTTTTAGTCTCTTTTTGTTTCTCACTATTTCGTTGTTTCCACCCACTGCTATACTCCTGCTTCTTTGAATAACCTCTCAAATTCTCATGCCTGCTGTAGTAGAAATCCAGATTAAGACTATACCTGACCTGTAGTACATACTCACTATATGATAGATTATTATTAGCATTATTAATTCTCACTTTTAAAATCAAGGGTGAGTTAAAGTTATTTGTAAGTGGTCTGCCACATCACCACTAAATCACCTAAATTGTGAATGAGGCTTAATTGCTAAAATGAGTCACTCTAAACTACTTCTGTATGTTATGATATCCGTGCATCCCTCCTACCATTGTATCCAGAAAGTCTCTGACACAAGAATAAGATTGACCATTACTACCTTGGGAATATCATTGCTTCTGCCTCAGGGGTCTTGTTGGACTACCTGAGGATAGAGGGTGGGACTCTTATGAGCTACAAAGATTCAGTATGTAACTAGCTTTGTATCTGTTCATTAACGTAGGTTTGACACAAATCAATCTAAATTGTTTTATTTTAACATGGTAACTTCTTACTTCCAACCAAGTTATGGGGTAGAGAAATCATAGCCCTTACCGACCTCTAACTGTGGAAAGTAAGGTATTTGCCAAAAGAGTATAATAATTGGTGACCAGCCAAATTGTCATAGGTCAGTAGGCAACAGTGTATCTTTGAATCAAAAGGTCAAGATTCAATAGGTTAAAATGTGAAAGTATGTCTTCTTTTGATGGCATAAACACAAAACATCAGTGTTTATCTACAGAAGAAAATATAGGTAGTTGGTTGAAGACTACACAGTAACACATCAGAATTTTTCATTTATTTTCAGTGATGACTATAACATTAAGTCTGAAAAAAATATGAATATCTTTTTTCTTATTTTTAAAAACAGATTTATTGACATAATGCTTTACATACGATTCACCTACTTAAAGTGGACAATTCAGTGGGTTTTGCTATGTTATGTTATTTGCTTTCTTTAATTATGATAAAAATATATAACATAAAATTTGACATTTTAACCATTTTAAAGTATATAATTCAATGGCATTATTTGCATATATGTTGTTGTGGAACTGTACAATAGCTTTTTATCTTTTTTTTAAGTTCATGCTTTTTTATTTTAAAAATGATTTTTTTATTTAAAAAATAGTGGCAAATTTTTTCTTCTGCCTTAATATTATCAGGTTTTCTTCTGCCTTAATGTTATCAGGTTGTATGTAGTTACCTTTTCCATTTAAAACTAAATTGGCAGGGCACCTGGGTGACTCAGTCGGTTAAGTGTCTGCCTTCAGCTCAGGTCATGATCCCAGGGTCCTGCATCAGGCTCCCTGCTCGCTGGGGATTCTGCTTCTCCCTTTCCCTCTGCCCCCCTGATCATGCTTTGTCTCTCACTCTTTCTTTCTTCTTTTCTTTCTTTCTTTCTCAAATAAATAAATACAATCTTCAAAAAAAAAAACCTAAATTGGCTTCCATACTAATCAAGAAAACATTTTGAAAATATACTCTTAATAAATATATCAAAATCTATCTTATGAATCTTCATCTCAAACTGAGAAACAAACTGAGGGTTGCTGGGTGGGGGGGGATAGGGTGGCTGGGTAATGGACATTAGAGAGGGTATGTGCTATGGTGAGTGCTGTGAATTGTGTTGATAATTCAGACCTGTACCCCTGAAACAAATAATACATTATATGTTAATTTTTAAAAACTCTTATAAAATTTAAAATAGCATCTTAAGCAGTCTCAAATTATCAACAAAAGAATATTAATCTGAAGTTCTTTTTTGCATTTTGCCATTAACTGGCTGGACTTTCCTAAACACCTTACCCTGTTCTTTGTTCTAATTTGTTCTAATTTTTTGTTCTTTGTTCTAATTTCCTCCTCTGTGAAATAAGGAGACAAAATGGACCCTGAAATCTCTTTGAGCCCTTCTCTAAAACAACTACCTGAACAAACATTTATTATCTGGGAGACAGTGTGAGATGCTGGGAATACAAAGAAACTTAAGATTCTTTCTGTTCTCGAGAAACAGTTTAATTGGAAGGTTAACACAAATCAAATGCCAATATACAGAGCATTCCAAAGAAAAGCAAGGGGTTCTGGCAAGGGTATTACAGTATTTCACGTCAGGAGTGATCTCTGGGGGGAAGGTTTTAGGGAAAGTCTCACTGAGGACTCATGGTAGGCCTTGATTATTTAAATGACTTTGTATAGGAGGAGAATCGAAGAGTTAGCAGCTTGTTGAACCTAGTGATATTTGTAAGCAAACAGTTAGAAGTGGACTTAGAAAGAATCATATCATGGGTGATTCAGAAGGCCAAGTTCAGAGTTTAGATTATATTCTTTAGGCAAAGAGAAAATGATAGGGAAGTTAATCCTAGGGGGAATAAACTATTACACTGATATACAAATTGCTATGCAACAATGAAATTCAGAGGTGATATTTGAACTGGGATAAGAAAGAAGAAAATAATTTGGAAAGGAGAAGAAAATGTTAATTCAACCAAAGGAAATGCTGTATATAAAAGCATAAAGTGGCAAAATGCACTACATATTTGGGAAATGGACAACAGTCCATTATAGCTGGATAAAGAAGAGCATCACACGTTGTAGTGACCAAAAAAAAAATGAAAAGATAGATAGCTGTTGATTTAGGAGAGCTCAAACCAGAATGCTAAGGGATTCAGATGTTATTTTGTGAGCAATGAAAGTTTAAAGATTCTTAAAGAGGAGAGTCACGTGATCTGAACTATTTTCTAAGAAATTCAAAATCCGAAGGGCTCTAGCTACAATTTAAAGGATGGTTTAGAAGATAACAATAAGAAAAGTGAGAATCCTTTTGTAATTGCCCAGGTGAGAAATGATGAGAGAGAGAGACTGGATCGAGAGAGTGGGATAAGAAAAGAAAAATATGTCTCCAAAGGCAAAGGAAACAAAAGCAAAAATGAACTTTTGGGACTTCATCAAGATCAAAAGCTTCTGCACAGCAAAGGAAACAGTCAACAAAACAAAGAGGCAACCTACGAAATGGGAGAAGATATTTGCAAATGACAGTACAGACAAAAGGTTGATATCCAGGATCTATAAAGAACTTCTCAAACTCAACACACACAAAACAGATAATCATATCAAAAAATGGGCAGAAGATATGAACAGACACTTCTCCAATGAAGACATACAAATGGCTATCAGACACATGAAAAAATGTTCATCATCACTAGCCAT
>PISX010014963.1:0-51368 GCA_004024625.1 Mellivora capensis | reverse complement strand
AGTTTTATGAAGGCTCTACCATTTTGTTGTTGTCTATACTGGGACAGCCACTTTGTTTTTGCAGGACTGTGTGCCTCCTGAAAGCCATGGCTCAAGGAAACCATCATCTTGCTCTGCAGCATCATAGATGCAGAGTGTTACAGCTGTGCTGTTTTGTGACATCAAGTGCCAAGAATGATTGGGACCTTAATATGCAAGAGTAGATATAAAGCCATCTACTGGCTTGAATAATGGTTTTGTAGTGGCTTATGAATTTCATGTCTAAGTTTGGGTTGTTTCACGTTTGTTACCATCGGTATTACTGAATGCCTATTAAGTGCATAGCATTTGGGAAATAACATACTGTCAATTAGCCATCTATTAAACATACTGAAGGAATATACAAAATGCTAACATTTGTTGAGCATTTTTATTTCTGTTTTTAAAATTTTATATGCAGTAACCCATTTAATAATTGTAAATACCTTGTGGAGTAAATACTATTATTATTCCCATTTTATAGATATAAAACTAGAAAGCTAAATAGCTAAAATAACTACGTTACTTAAAAAGGCTAAATCACTTCCTTAAACTCACATAAATAATAAATGGCGTAATCTGGATTCAAACCCAGGTATTCTAGATCTAACAGCTGTATTCTTTAAAAAAAAAAAGAAAAAAAGATTTATTTATTTATTATTTTAGAGAGAGAGAGTGGAGGGAAAGGGAGAGAGAGAATCTCAAGCAGATTCCCCTCTGAGGGCAGAGTCCAATGTGGTGCTCACAACCCTGAGATTATGACCTGAGCTGAAACCAAGAGTCAGATGCTTAACCCACTGAGCCACCCAGTGACCCCTAACACTTATACTCTTATCTACTCAGCTATATATGATTTTTTAAAAAAGTGTATAGATAGTCATTTAAAATTTTATAAACAGAATTTGATAAAATGTAGATGAATTACACATGCTCTAAAAGCTGATATTAATTAATAATTGCTATGAGGAAAGACCCTATGAATTAACTTTTTCATAACCAATAATTACCTCTTTCTTTTTTTCTTTCTTCCTCTTTTTTCCCAGTAACCTTTGAGATTCTTGTTTTACTTGTGAGACACAGTCTTTGTGTTTCAAAACAAAACATCCTACCCTCTTCCCTGTTTATGTTAAGGGTGGCAATGTGTATCACAGCAAATGTCATTGAACTTGGAAGTATTATGGGCTTGGTGGAGAACGCTCAGGGCCTACTGTAAAACCATAGTAGGCACATGACTTCCTGGAGTAATAACGTCTAGAGATAAGGCCTCAGAAGTACATCTGTATAGACAGAATTCAAGATAGCCGTAATAAATTGTGAGATCACTCGGTACTATCTCCTTTTAGAGATCCTTTCACTTTCCTACTATAATAGTCTGTGAATTTTACCCATCTTCACTTCCTTGAGCTGGTAGAGCAGTATTAAGGGGAAAAAACGCAAACCATATAAAATACAAGCAGATGTCCAACAAAACCAGAAATCCACATTATGTTGTATATGTTTAAGTTCCTTGTTTGTTTTAGGAATGAAATAAAATTTCATGAATGCAATTGCTTCCCTTTGAACTATTCTGTACTCCTAATTCCCTTCTTCCCTTCCCAGAGAGAATGCTGTCACAAATATGGTATGTATCTTTTAGGTCTATGTTTTCAATTTTTTTTTCTGTTTTTATATGTAACAAAGAACATTATATACAAATTTCTGAATTTTTAAAAGATTTTTAAAAGTTTATTTGACACAGAGAGAGAGAGAGAACACAAATAGGGGGAGCAGCAGGCAGGGAAAATCAGGGAAAGGGAGAAACAGGTTTCCCAATGAGCAACGAGTCCAATGTGGGGCTTGATCCCAGGGCCTTAAGATCATGACCCGAGCCAAAGGCAGGCACTTAACCAACTGAGCCACCCATGCACCCCAACAATCTTCTGATTTTTAACACTTTAGATAAATATTATACTATACATGTCTCTTTGCACTTCTTTTTTTTATTTTGATTTTTTATTAACATATAATGAATGTATTATTAGCCTTGGGGGTACAGGTCTGTGAATTGCCAGGTTTACACACTTCACAGCATTCACCATAGCACATACTTTCCCCAATGTCCATAACCCAACTACCCTCTCCCTCTCCCTTCCCCCCCACCACCCTCAGTTTGTTTTGTGACATTAAGAGTCTCTTATGGTTTGTCTCCCTCCTGATCCCATCTTGTTTCATTTATTCCTTCCCTACCCTCCTAACCCCCATGTTGCCTCTCAACTTCCTTATATCAGGGAGATCATATGATAATTGTCTTTCTCTGATTGACTTATTTTGCTCAGCATAATACACTCTAGTTCCATCCATGTCTTCGCAAAATGCAAGATTTCATTTCTTTTGATGGCTGCATAGTATTCCATTGTGTATATATACCACCTCTTCTTTATCCATTCATCTGTTGATGGACATCTAGGTTCTTTCCATAGTTTGGCTATTGTGGACATTGCTGTTATAAACATTTGGGTGCACGTGCCCCTTCGGATCACTACATTTGTATCTTTAGGGTAAATACCCAGTTGCACTTCCTTTTTTTAATATTACTTATCATGATGGTGTAATAGGGTTCATTCATTTTAACTGCTATATGAGATTACCACATGAATAAAACACATTTTATTAATGCATTTCCTTGACTTTAGAAATATGTAGTACATCTAATTTCTCTATTTTTTAAAAAAAATTGTCTTTATAAACAATTTTGCCCTGATTTTTTTATCCTTTTGCACACATAAGAGAACTTTTCTAGGGTATATAGTTAGAAATGGGTATGCTGGGGGACTAAGATATGTGCAATTTAAATCTTACTAAAAACTGGCAAATTGTTATCTAAAGTGGCTGATTTAATTTACACCCCCATCATAAATATATGAAAATTCTTTACCCACCAGTACTCAGATTTTTAAGATTTTGTCAGTCTGATGGATGTAAAATGGTATCTCAGAACTGAACTTCATTTTAAAGTGAATTTAAAACCGCCACAGAATCAGCACTAGTAATTATATTTACAAAGTACTATGATGCAAGAAGTTAGAATTTCAATTCTGTCTTGCTCAGATTTTCCCATTCTTTGCATTCTGATGATTTTTGGCAAACTATACAGAGACATATTAATTCTCTGCTAAGAACATGTGTGACTATTCAGCTAGGAGTAGTAGTAAACAATATAGGATAGAACTTAAAAATTTTCAGATGGAATAAAGGAAAATATGTTCATTGTAGAAACATTATAAAATGCAGAATACAATGAAAAAGAAAATAGATACTGAGAGCATTTTTTTTCTAGCCAAATAAATATATGGCAAGGTTGGTTTTTTTCCCCCTCAAAAATTTGTGTCAGGAGCATGTTTTTTTGAAATCTATATTTTCAGTTGAACAGCGAATATATTGTGAGCATTTCCCATTTCATTAAGTTGTTTTATAAAACAATGTCTTTAATGACTTCATACTTCCCTCAGGTGAAGTTAACCTAATTTATGTAATACATCCCCCAGTTTTGACATCTCTGCTTTTTCTTTGGGATAAGTTTCTAGAAGTGGCATTCCTGGGTTAAAGGGCATGAATGGTTTTTCTTTTTTATGATTTTATTTATGTATTTGAGAGACAGAGGGAGCAGAAGCAAGGGGAGCAGCAGAGGGAGAGGGAAAAGCAGATGTTCCACTGAGCTGGAAGACTTGATATGGGGCTTGATCCCAGGACCTTGAGATCATGACCTGAGCTGAAGGCAGTTGCTTAACCAACTGAGCCACCCAGGCACCCCAGGGCATGAATGGTTTAAGGAAGGAGTCAATTAACTCTTTCTGCAAGGAGCCAATAAATATTTTAGGCCTTGTGGGACATGTCTCTGTCATAGTTATTATAACATGAAAGCAACCATAGATAATATGTAAATGAATGAGCACAGCTATGTTCCAGTAAAGCTTAGTTTAAACACTGAAATTTGAATTCTGTGTAATTTTCACATGTCACAAAAAGTTTTTTTTTTTTTTCAACTTTTTTAACCATTTAAAAATGTAGAAATCATTCTTAGCTTGTGGGCTGTTACAGAAAGAGTGGTGGCTGTGGCTTGTTGAAGATCTTGGTCTCAGATTCTATTAGAATATCAGAATTGACTGAAACCTTATGAATGAATTAGTACAACTTGTTCCTTTCAAATACCAGAAAGAGAGGGCTAGAGACTGTAAGTAATTGATGAAGTTGCCTGCATTATTCATGTATACATAGGGAATCAATTCTACATGTCAGAAGAAAATTATTTCATTACCTACTTAGAAAGAACTACAATCCCAAAAAACTTAAACAGATATTTCCAACTGAGTAAAGGGTGTGCAGGATTTCTCTGTTATTTCTTACAACTGTATACAAATCTATAATTATCTCAAAGAAAATTTTAATAAAAAAAGAAATATGTTTAAGCTAAAGAAAATCAAATTTTCTAGAAGCCACATCCTGATGTAAGAAAAAATCAGGAAACAATCTTTCCTTCTAAATAGCATTTTAAAGTGTTTCATTAGCAATCATTTAATTTCTTGATGTAGAAACCAATGCCTGTAAGAGTTAATGACATAGACATCATGACACCAAAGCCAATGCCAAACAAATTCACATGTACTTAGAAAGAAAAATGCCTTAGAGCTTGCCATGTTCTTTATATATGCAGCTTTATGAATTCTGTTACAGGGAAGTTTTACAGCTAACACTTTTTTAAAAGGTTTTATTTATTGGGGTGCCTGGGTGGTGCAGTTGGTTAAATGTCTGCCTTTGGCTCAAGTCATGATCCCTGGGTCCTGGGATGGAGCCCCAATTTGGGCTCTCTGCTCAGCAGGAGCCTGCTTCTTCCTCTCCCTCTGCTGCTTCCCCTGCTTGTGCACTCTCTCTCTCTCTCTCTCTCTCTGTCAAATAAATAAATAAATAAATAATATTTTTTAAAAATATTTTATTTATTTATTTGAGGCAGGGAGAAGAGCAGAGGGGAGGGAAGGAGAGTGCCCTGAGTGTGGATCCCAATGTGGGGCTTGATCCAAGCACCCTGAGATCATGACCTGAGCCAAAACCAAGAGTTGGATGCCTAACTGACTGAGCACCCCACAGCTAACTCTTGTCATGAGAGATAAAACTGGTCAATGAGGGCCACTCTTAGGGCACTTGGAGGCACCAGGGATATCTCTGCACCGTCTTCACCAGAATAATACAGTCCTGTCACCACACTACTTTGCTGTGCAACAGAATAACCAGTCATGTCTACAATGGGTCCACCCCAACTGCAAATCATCTGTAATGGGAATAAAATATCAGACACCTCATCACTTCTGGTGAGTCTCCTGTAGAACACATAGGCCTGTACTGGAGCTCCTGATGGTCAAATATAGTTTGGAATTCTAAAATAATACATCAAGGTAAGAAGAGGGCTTGTGGGGTTGGGGACTTCGTAGCAGCCCACAGCCCAGATTTCACTCTATCCCCTTTCTTCTTTTTAATGTGTGCCTCTGTGAACACATTAACTCAGTTGAACTGAGTCTCACAGTCCTCCAGTCCAGACAACCTCGGTTTTGTTTTCTCCAGAACAGTGCCATCCAATTGCACTTTCTATGATGATGGAAACATTCTGTACCATCTCTTAAGAGAGTCACCAGCCGCATGAGTCTGAGCACCTGAAATGTGGCTTGTGGAACTGAGGATGTTTACATTTTTTGGTTCTACATCATTTTAGTTAAACATTTTTAAAAAATATTTTATTTATTTGACAGAGAGAGATCACAAGTAGGCAGAGAGGCAGGCAGAGAGAGAGAGAGGGAGGAAGCAGGCTCCTCACTGAGCAGAGAGCCCAATGCAGGGGCTCGATCCCAGGACCCTGAGACCATGACCCGAGCTGAAGGCAGAGGCTTTAACCCACTGAGCCACCCAGGGACCCCTAGTTAGTTAAATTCAATTAGCTACATCTGGCTAGTGGCTACCCTGGTGGACAGCTCGGCTCCAGAGAATTAACCTCTAGCTGAAGTGGGGTCGATTCAGTCTCCCATCTTGCTTATTTCAGTCTTGCCCCTTTGCCCCATCTCGGGAGATAGCTGGTGGCACATGTTTGTGGGAATTTGGGAGATTCTGTGTTGTAAATTGCCTGAGTCAGTATTACGGGTGGAATTGTGTCCTCCCAAATTTCCTAGGTTGAAGTCCTTCCTTTTGTATCTCACAATGTGACTTTATTTAGAAATAGGGTTTTTGTAGATGTAATTCGTTAAGATGAGGTCATTAGGGTCAGCCCTAATCCGATATGGCTGGTGTCCTCAGAAAGGATGAATACCCAACTTTTGTATCAACATGGATGGGACTGGAGGGGATTATGCTGAGTGAAATACGTCAAGCAGAGAGAGTCAATTATCACATGGTTTCACTTACTTGTGGAGCGTAAGGAGTAACATGGAGGATATTGGGAGATGGAGAGAAGTGAGTTGGGGGAAACTGGAGGGGAAGACAAACCAGGAGAGACTGTGGACCTGAGAGACAAGCTGAGGGTTTTGGAGAGGGGGGTGGAGGGTGGGGTGAGCCTGGTGGCGGGTATTATGGAGGGCACGTATTGCATGGAGCACTGGGTGTGGTGCACAATGAATTTTGGAACACTGAAAAAAAAATAAAATAAAATTCAAGTTTTCTTCAAAGAAAGAAAGAAAGAAAGAAAGAAAATTAAAAAAAAATAAATAAAGGAGCTTTTTGTACTTAGAGACATGGACACAGGGAAAATATCATGTGAAGACAAAGGCAGAGATTGGGTGATGCTTCCACCAGCCAAGAAACACCAAGATTGCCAGCAAACAGCCAGAAGCTGGGGGAGAGGCATGGAACAGATTCTCCTTTACAGCCCTCAGAAGGAACCCACCCTGCCCAGGCAGGGTCCCATGTTGGACTTCGGGCCTTCAGAGCTGTGAGAAATAAATTTTCGTTTTTCAAGCCACCCACTTTTTGGCACCCTGTTACAGCAGCCCTAGGAAACTAAGACCCTTGGGGTTCAGTTTTCTCCTCTCTGTCCCTCTCCTGTTTTAGAGCTTTCCTGCTTTTGTTGCCTTTGTCTCTTCTCTGGTTCTCTACATCCTGGTGGGCACAGGCCTTAAAAAAGCAAAAGCCTTCACTGCCATGTAAGTGAGGATTTAGGAGATGTGAGACGAGCTGTGTCCGTATGCCATTTTTCCTGAAAGTCTGGATTTTAAAAATTCTTCCCCCAACCCCTCCAGTCTGGGATTAAAAAAATCCTTACTTGAAATCAAAGGCCCTTCTCCCCCCACTCTCAGTATTTTCTTAGAGAAACAAGATGCCCTTGTTGAGAAAACAAATTAAAATGTCTCCCAAGGGGCTCAGTGCTGGTTGGCGGTAGAAAAGCAAATCATTTTTAGTGGAGACACGTCTCCACTAACATCTTTATTTTGTCTAAAATAGATGAAGGAAGTCAAAGCTCCAGATGCATGGGGGTGGAGGGGAAGTGGGAGAGAGTGGAATATTCCTATTTCTGCCTAGAGAAGATGCTATATCACCCAGGAAGGAGGTTTGGACCTGTAAATCTGATAAACGATGGCTGCGGTGTCTGTTTAGACAGCAATTACAACAAAGCTGGGAGTCAGGAAGAAAAGCAAGAATGTGATGAGGCTGTAAGGACCTATTTAGCCAGAGTGACTCCATCTTGGTTAAAAGCCATTTTGTTGTTTGTGCAGTAAAACTTAAACCGACCCTGCCCCCCCCCACCCCCCCGAGAAACTTACTTAGAAGCAAGTCTGGGAAACCAGTAAAATATGGTCAGCTAGTTCCTAATAACAGAGCCCAGAATACAAGGCCAGGTCAGCCAGTTCTTGATAACAAAGCCCAGAATACAAGGACGAGTCGGGCCAGGTGGAGACATCCAATCAGTAAGAAACACACCTACTTTTTCCCCAGCCACCAAAGAATGTAAACCCCGCCATCTGGGCGCCAACCTTGAGCACCAGTTCTGACCAGAATGATAGGTTAGGTCACACAGCTACTATAGGGTAAATTGTAATTCAATTGGCCACCTGCGTGTGACCGAACATGACTACAATCTCATTGGCCACCTATGTGTGGCCAAACTTTTGCTCTATAAAAGGTGTTCTGTAAGACGGGGAGGGGTCGCCCTCTTCGGAGGTGGCCCTGGCCGGTCAGTCTGACTTCTAATGCTTAGCATAGAATAGAGCTTTGCATAACTTTCACCTTGTCTCAGTCTCATTCCCCTGGCCAATCAGTCTGACTTCTAATACTTATCATAAAATAAAGCTTTAAATAACTTTCACTGTGTCTCAGTCTTGTCTCATTTAATAACGGACCTAACGGAGGCATTTATATTTATAAACTCTTTGATGGAGGCAAGATTCCAGGTTGAATAAGAAATAAGTGGAGGGGTTCGGATTCCATCTTGGGGACTTCAACAATCACTGCAATTAGGATTTCCCAGGATGGAATGAACTGAAGTTCTTATTTTATATTTAATTATTTTATTTTTTAAAAGTTTTATTTATTTATTTGAGAAAGAGAGAGAGAGAGAGAGAGAGAGCGAGCACATGAGCAGGGGGAGGGGTAGAGAGAGAGAATCTTCAAGCAGACACCCCATTGAACGCGACCCAGGAGATCATGACCTGAGCCAAAATCAAGAGTCAGATGCTTAACCAACCAGGGCGCCCCTTATTTTACACTTTAAAAATGAAAATTCATGAAGGATTAAAGACAATTTTATTTCTTCTTCCCATTTCCCATGCAGCCAACTTTTTTCTTTTGCCAATTTTGTCTAAATTAATACCATTATCTTTGATGCCAACTTCTGAATAATAGCAATACAGAACAGTCACATTTATTGAACATTAGTATGTGAAAACATTTCAGTTATCTACTGCTGAGTAGCAAGCCACCTCAAATATAGAGTTTCAAACAACATGAATTATTATTTCTCATGATTTGACTATTGGATGGGTAGTCATTCTGCTGGGTCCGCCGGGAATTTCCCACGTGGTGGCCTTCAGCGGGCTGACTGGCGGGGTCTGAGCTCAGCTGAGGCTCTTGGCCAGGGTGTCTCAGGTCTCTGTGTGGCCAACTCGGGCTTTGTCTTAGCATGGCAGCCCAAGGAGAATCATTCTAATAGCAAAAAAGTAGAAACTGCCAGTCCTCTTATGGCCTGGACTTAGAAGTTCCAGAATACCGTTTTCACGACAGTCTGTGCATCTGAAGCAAGGCACACTGAAAATTTTGGTTGATTGCAGTACTTGCTGAAGGTCATCTCGATAATGGGCTCTCAGTAGGTTCACTACAAATTTGTGTGTCAATTTCGTATTATTCTTAATAGGGGAAAAAAGCATTTTGAGTCCAGTAATTATGGAGATTTTTTAGAAGTATACTTAAAATGTGTGTCAGCCAAATTAATAGTTTTCACAGCAATAACTAAACATGCCACTGATGTACGACCAGTTAAAAAAAATGCCTTGATGCAAATTTTAGAAACTAGAAAAATAAAGTCACCAGGACAGCCCCTATTCATGGGGAGGGGAAATCGACCGCACGACTTGGGGCGAGGAGTGGCTGGTGTATACAGGAACTGGAGGGATTATCTGGAAGCCTTCCACATAGACACATACTGCGCTCACTGCTTCATATGTGTTACATTGATTAGTCCTCACAATAACCCTATCAGATAATTATTCTTATTATTTATAATTATATATAATTATAATTATTCTTATTGCCACTTATTGTAGTAACAGACCCAACACTGCTTGACTCAAATTGTTTAATACCCAACCCAAGCCAGAGCTTCCCCCAGACCAAATATCCTTTGGCCAATTTGAACATGACCAGAACTCCAGCTTTGGTTAGAGAGCTATGGGTCTGAATCTGACTCTGTTACTTACTTGCAGAATTTCTTAGCTTTTAGTCAAGAGCACCTCATTTGTGAACTGGGAATTGTAGAGTCTTGCTTAAAGGATTCTGGCAATATAACATATAAACCAAATATATCATTGAAGGAACTGGAATATTAGGAAAGAAGGGCAGTGGTTTTAAAAATGACCACTAAGGAATCAAGAATACTTTTATATGTCTTTCACTACCATTTCTGTTAATGAATCATATCCATTTTTTATAAAAAGGACAAATAAAAATTGAGAGTGGTTTAGAAAGCCTGTCTCAGGTATCTATTGCTTTGTTTGAAGCTACTCCAAATTTCCATGGCTTAAAACAATAGTTTATTATTCCTCACAAATCTGTGGATTTATGGGGTAAGGATTCCTTAAGGATTTATTGTTGCAGTAGTCTTTGGAAAATACAATCTGTCACAAAGTGCTGTCTAGATTCCTCATTATTAATATTCCAAAGTGGCCTTTTTTATGAGCTGTATCCTTGTTGTCTTGCCTTAGTTCTTTTGGCAGATTCCACTGCCTAGTCTTTGACTAGGAAAGCCTTCTGAGAACCATGGGGTGTCCTTCTGTGTTCCCGTATCACACTGACCAATTTATTTCCGATGCTTACAGAGATTCATGGAGAAGCCTGGTTGACTGACTTCTTTCTACTTAAGAAATCTGTTCCCAACCTCCTGTGTATCCTTGGGAAGATCCCTTAGCCTTCTTGAACATCAGCTTGTTTCTCTGGAAAGCTGGGAAGGGGAGGCTGGGCTAGATGATCTCTAAAGGAGTTTTCTATAGCCAACATTCTATGATTTAAAAAAAAAAAATCATTAGGCAGTACCAGGTCATATATGGACATATTGAATCACTCTATTGTACACCTGAAACTAATATGATACTGAATATGATACTGAATGTTAACTACACTGGAATTTAAATAAAGATTTAAAAAAATCACTAAGCACTATTCAAGATATTTCACAATCTAATTTTTGTAGGATCCTCAAAGGTTAGGAAAATATATACTGATAATAATACTTTACCACAAGAACATACACACAGTATAAATTCGGGTCTTGGATTTGTCTGGCGTCTGAACAACTTTGGAATTTGTGCTACTTTAATTAGATAGAAAATATCAGAATAATATATATGAGGAAATAAGATGACTTATAATGGTCTCCTTCTAATGCTAAAGTCTCAGTTTCATGTAAGTCTGACTGACATCAGAGACTATTTTAAAGAATTTTTAAGAATACTAAATTATAGGGGTGCCTACGTGGTTCAGTGGGTTAAAGCCTCTGCCTTCAGCTCGGGTCGTGATCCCAGGATCCTGGGATCGAGCCCCGCATCGGGCTCTCTGCTCAGCGGGGAGCCTGCTTCCCCTTCTCTCTCTGCCTGTCTCTCTGCCTACTTGTGATCTCTGTCTGTCAAATAAATAAATAAAAATCTTTTAAAAAAAGAATACTAGGGGCACCTGGGTGGCTCAGTGGGTTAAAGCCTCTGCTTTCGGCTCAGGTCATGATCCCAGGTTTGTGGGATCGAGCCCCACATCGGGCTCTCTGCTCCGCAGGGAGCCTGCTTCCTCTTCTCTCTCTGCCTGCCTCTCTTGCCTACTTGTAATCTCTGTCTGTCAAAGAAATAAATAAAATCTTTAAAAAAATTAAAAAAAAAGAATACTAAATTATAATCAGTTTTACAGAGCAGCAGTACAAGAATCATATAATATTGTCCCTTCTGTGCTGCAAGACATTTTGTAGATGGGAAATAAGGAGTTAGAGAGAGACATTTCGTCAGGAACGTTAGGTCTGGGTACGTTTAGGCGTTTAGGAGAGAATCGTCAAAATAATGATGAGCTTAGAAATGACAGTAAGTGAGAGGTTGAAGCAACTGGGATGCTGGCTTGGAGAATTTAGAGCATAATACTGTCATGAAAGATTAAAGGGATGTCATCTGTTGGGAAAGACATTTTGAGTAGCTTCACCTGAGAGAACTAGGTAGAACTTACTAAGTTCAGTGTCAAGGCTTGAGGTCAACAGAAGACATTTTCCGATCATTACTGCCCATATTCAGGGCTGTTGCTCCTGAAACAGCGAAGTTTCCATTACTCGAAAGTCTTAAACAGAAGCCAGATTGGTTTCAGGCAAACTACTGAAGTACAGGGTGGGCATGGGTCTGGATGACTCCAGGAGGGTTTTCAACTTCAGAGTTCTGTCCTTTTTTCTTTCAAGGACATTCTAAGGTTCCTGATAGTGCTAAGATTCCATCAAGCAGCACATGGGAAAAAGGTTCATGCCAGTATCTCAGAAAAGCATTAAGATTCCAGTGGCTGAATGTTCAAAGTCCAGGAATGAATGGTGCACAAAAGAGGAAGGATGAATACTTCATCAGCTTATGAAAAAATGTTCAGTGACACTGGTAATAAAAGAAATGCAAATTTAAATATCCGCAAGACATCATTTTCATTTATTAAATTGGTGAAGGTAAGAATAATAATACACTATTTTTTAAAATAATACACTCTTTTGATGAAGGCATAGTGAACAGTCTCAAAATGACTGGTTGACTTTTTTATGTTTTATTTTCTTAAAAGACTTTATTTATTTGAGAGAGAGTGCATGTGCACGTGCACCTGAGTGTATGAGTGTGGGGGAGGGGCAGAAGGAGAGGGAGAGGGAGAAGCAGACTCCCCCCTGAGCAGGGAGCCTGATGTGGGGCTCTCCATTCCAGGGCCTTGAGATCATGACCTGAGCCAAAGGCAGACATTTAACCAACTGAGCCACCCAGGTGCCCCGAAAATATAATTTGTTTAAACTTTCCAGGAAGCAGATTAACAATGTGTATCCAAAGCTTTCAAAATCTTGAAGCCACTCTATATGAATATTTGGTTATATTAAAGAATTATTACTATTATTAGATGTAATTATGGTGTTATAGTTAAGGTAAAAAAAAGCCTTTTTATATTTTAGAATACATGTTGAGGGGTTTACAGATGAAATGATGTCTAGAATTTGTTTCAAAATTATCCACAGGAGAATGGATGTGTTTGCATAGGACTGTAGATGAAAAATGAAAAACTGGTTATTTAGGAGTCATTGTTGAAGCTGGGAAATGGTCACATGGGGATTCATTTTGTTATTTTCTCCATTCTTTATGTGTGTAAAAATTTCCATAACACAAAGCAAAAACAACAATAATAAAACCATTTCACATCTTCTGACCTAAATAATTTTCCATTTAGGAATATATCCTGATGAAGTAATCTGAATGGCATAGAAAGTTTTAAGCATGAAAGTGATTTCTAAACGGTCCCAGTTTCCCTATTCTGTGGCGTGCCTCACCGCTGTACACCGGCAGCATCCCACTGCTGTCAGGATTAATACCAAGAACTTGAACCCATCTGCAGGATTTTGGATCATCTGCCTCTGCTTAACTCAGCTTGCCAGGGGCCTCAAACACTCGGGGACCCACTACTTTGGGCTTCGCTCAGGGAATACCTTTTCCTGCACGTCACCCTCCTTTAGGTCAACTCCTACTCCTACCTCAGAACCCAGGTCAATGCTGCTTGTTCGATTGCTGCCCTTCCCAGATGTGGTTAGACTCTCTGTCATGTGCTCTCATGGCACAATGTATTCCTCTTTCGTAGCCCTTCTTTCAATTCAAATGAAGTAGCTGATTAGGTAATTACACACTAGCTGGTTAATGACCTCCCACTTCTTAGTTAGTGACCTCCACCCTCTTCCTGTGTCTTCTAGGACTCCCCAATATAGCAGGAAATCAATAATTATGGATTGAGTCCATTAATGCATTAAAGTAATAGCAATCTAATTCAGCCAACCAAACTGTGATTAACTTTAACTCTTGGTTTTCTTTCTTTCTTTCTTTTTTTAAAAAAAGATTTTATTTATTTATTTGTCAGAGACATAGTAAGAGCACGCAAGCAGGGGGAGTGGAGAGGGAGAAACAGGCTCCCTGCTGAGCAGAGAGCCCAATGTGGAGCTCGATCCCAGGACCCTGAGATCATGACCTGAGCTGAAAGCAGAAGCTTAACCCACTGAGCCACCCAGATACCCCTCCTTGGTTGTATTTCTGAGTGTTATAATGGAATGACAGATTTTTAACTTTCCAAAGGCAATGGCAGGATGAGAAGCTTAATTTAGGAAAGGTGCCTCCTGCTCGTTTCTAGACTTCTGATGGTAAAAATATTTTAGAACCAGTGGGGGCCTCCTTTGCCTTATGAGAAAAGCACATCTCAAATGTCCCCCACACAGAAATCACCTTTATTTGATGGGACCACTTCGCACAGTGGTGCTGGCAGAGTAGAGAAGAAATTCAAAATGCCAATACCTTGTCAGGTAATGTGTGCTGGGGAGAGATGGAGTGATTAGTAGTGAAAAAGACGGAACTTCAAATTGCACAGTGTGAGTCTGGTTTTTATCTCATTAGCTGAGGAATATATGTCCTAGGGGCAGCTGCATTCTCTTAGGGCTTCTGGTCTAAGATAATGTGGTCAACAAATTTTACTCAAGGAGAGATGTTCCTGTTAATTAGGTAATGAGTGGGACTTTGCCATGCTCTATATTAAATTAATTTAATTTCCAGAACTGAAGAGTCTACTTCCTGGCTAGCTCACTTTTGCAATCTAGACAATGGAAATAGGAGGCAATAGAAAACATGTCATCTCTAAATTCTGCTGCAATTCCTAGTGGTTCACCTAGGCATGCTGGCTCATTTTTTGAATCCAGGCCAGAATGACCCTCAATCTGGGTTTATCTGATTGTGCTTCACAATTAGATTCAGCTGAAACAGTCCTTGGTAGAAATTCTATACAGATGCTAGCAGGAGACCCACGATGTCATTTAGGTCTCTACCCCCATCTCCTACGCCACTCCACACACAAGCTTTAAAAATAGACAACACCAAGCAACTCTGTAAGGCTAAGCCTCTGGGAATTCGAATGGACAGCTTTTTATTCCTTTATATCCTGGATGGGCCAGATGCACAAAGATTTTCTTCATTTCTGAATAAACATAGATCTGGACTCATCACTGGCTTAGCTTTTTCAGTTAAACACCATAAACCTTGGCTAAAGACCCTGGACATGCTCACCATAAAAGCTCCAAAGCACTTTAAAAACCTTCCCTGAGCAGGCAGTCAAACTTTGTTTGGAAGAATTGCCCCAAGTTTGCGCAGAGGGAAATAATAGACAAAGAAAAAAGATACATGGACAAATGGACGTTCTCAACATAGAGTAGTTTTCTTGTTTGACTAATGTTATTTTCATTCATTCATTCATTCATTCATTCATTCAAACAAACAAATAATTATTGAGCCGAGCACTGTTCTAAGTGCTGGGTTCTAGCTATGAACCGGAGCAACAAACATCCTTCTCCTCCTACTCTAACAAAAACTTTGCCTTTTTTAAAAAAAAAAGTAAATATGTGTGACAGATTAAAGATGTTTCTTTTTGAAAATCAATCATTGCTATTTCTGGGCTTAGAGAGATCAATAAGTACATAAGAAAAAAAGATCCTGGAAGGATATGCCAGAATGTTGGTGCTTGTTAGCTCTTCCCATGAAAAGGGGGAAATATTTTCAGTGTTCATACTTGCCTGCATGACGTTTTTCTGTGTTTTTCCTGTGCTACCATATTTCTGTGTGGCCATGAACTTATATCATTTTGTTATCTGGAAAACAATAGAGTTCTGCCCCCCAACGAGGTCTCCAAAGCCCAGGTGTGCTGACCTGAGGCTGAGTGGTTCGGATTAAAGGAAAACCCTGGCATTCACAGGGGGCTGCAGGGACCAGGGCTAGCTTTGAAGCCAGTGCTTTCTCTGGAGGTCCTGTGGACGTGGGGAGAAAAGGAAGGGTGCAGAGAGAGACAAACATTCTCAGGCTCTATTTTAGGTGAATACCACAAAGATGCCACTTAAATTTTCATTTCAGTTTGCCAATGAGCTGTATTTAGTTTTATCTTTGTTGGGCAACTGAAAGTATGAAGACACCTAGTTTAGCTATGTATTTACTCACTTTGTGAGAAAATTTTAGTATGGAGTAGGGAGAAAGGTGTAACCCCATTACTCCCTAGGGCTCAGTGCCATTGACCCTCCCAGAAACCTCCTGCGACAGAGTCAGGAGACTCTTGGAGAACTGATAAGGGCCTGAGCTAAGTACGTCCGGAGAAATTTCAAGTGTGTCCTCATCAGATCCAAAGGGCAGGCAGCCTGAAGAGAGGAGAGTCAGTACGGAGATCATTGCTTTGAACTGTTAGCTTACCTTGGAAGGTGTCTCAGTCAAGAAGGGTCCCTGAGGAGGTACCCTGAGCACCTGCGTTGAGCCAGACCCCAAGCTGAGCGCTAGGGTTTATGGTGCTGAGGTGTGTGCTTTGCCCTCATGGAACTTGCATTCCTGGAAAGGGAACAGACAATGCATGGGCATGACATAAATAAACAATTGTCAATGTTTAAATATGGGAGTCAAGCGAAGGACAAGGAAGCACTGAGCACTATCAAAGAGGCCTCCGAAACAAGACCATCAAGGTGAGATGAGAGTTAGATTGAAGGGTGAGGATGGGCCCCATTTGTATGTGAACCACCAGGAACTGCACTACAGTTGAGAGATGACTTTTGTTTCTGCAGAAAGATCTTGATGGTATCTCCTAGTTCTGTTTTCTAGATTCTGAAAACATGCTCCTGGCCAGGAGGTTCTCTTTTGGTAAAAAGTTGAGAAAGGAGAGAATAAATTTTGTTTTAAACTCCTATTAGTACTGTTTCAATTCATTGAGAGAACCCAAATCAAGCCCACTAATCAAAATCTGGTTGCTCCTTTCAGTATTTGAAACAACCACAATGTGCCGAGAGACACCTAACGCTGGGCTTCTATGTGGGACAAGCGCTCCCCCACCCATTGGCAGTTGCTATGGGGATCCATCCCAGACGGTTCTTCTCCACCTCATGGACAGGTGAAAGCAACTGTGCTGTTTTATTTTCACTTCCTCATACCCACCTCTATCTAAGTTCCTTGGTCTTTGAATATTTGGGCGTTGATCATGCAAACACTATTTTATTTGATTACAGGAATACCTTTCTTTGTTTCTGTTGTCAAGTGGGAAGCTAATCACTTTATCCAGATCCTTTATCAGAAAAACTGTCACTAGGCTGGTGACTAGAAAATACTTATTGCTTTCTGGTTCTCTTTGTAGCATTTTATCACTGTTCCATAAAGGGATTCAAGTTAAGTCTGCAAGAATAGAATTCAGGAGGACTGAATGGTTGGTTGTGAGGATTTGCTAAAGAGGCTGGAAAAGCCGAATCACAGCATAACATCCCATGAGGAGATACTCTCTGCGGTAACATTGCATCCGATAATCCCAGGAACTGGAGCTGTTTACGGGGTGCTTGCCATGTGTCAGGCCTGGGACTGAACACTTTGCATACTCCCTTTCAGTGAACTCCCATGAAAATCCTGCAAGACTGAGCATTCCCATTTCACAGAGTAAGAAACTGCAAGTCAGAGAGGAGTCATGACCCATGGGTACACCGCCAGCTAATAGCCAGGAAACATGGACTGACTCTCTGATTCCAAAGCCCGAAGTCACTCTTTTTTTTTTTTTTTTAAGATCTTATTTATTTGACAGACAGAAAGAGAGAAAACACAAGCAGAGGAAGGGGCAGAGGGAGAGAGAGAAGCAGGCTCTTCACTGAGCGGGGACCCCAATGCTGAGCTCAATCCCAGGACACTGGGATCATGACCTGAGCTGAAGGCAGACACTTAACCAACTGAGCCACCCAGGCGCCCCCAAAGCCACTCTTATTCATTATGAAATATTACTTTTCTTCCCTTTTTAATTCATGAAATAATTAGATATTTCATAGAAAAGCCACACAGCTCATCTGCTGCTCACTTCTCAACCCTTGGCATTCCGTAAAGAAACCCACTTCCTATTGGCATTTGTGGAATGCTATACAATGATGACAGTAGAAAGTCTTCAGCTCAAGTGAGAAATAAGGAAAAGAATACGTGGGGTAAATACCGGAATGTGAAATGATGATGATGATGATGATGGCTGCTGGCATTTAAAACATGTAGCCAACAAAGAAGAACACATAAAAATATTTACAAATATTATCATTCATCACTTTTCAAGATCTGCAATATGCAGATATAATATCATAATAAATATAGAGGTTTGGCCATTCCCAGAAGAAAAAATTTTAATTAAAAACATATGCTCGGGACGCCTGGGTGGCTCAGTTGGTTGGACAACTGCCTTCGGCTCAGGTCATGAGCCCAGAGACCCGGGATCGAGTCCTGCATCGGGCTCCCAGCTCCATGGGGAGTCTGCTTCTCCCTCTGACTTTCTCCTCGCTCATGCTGTCTCACTGCCTCTCTCTCAAATAAATAAATAAAATCTTAAAAAAAAAAACAAACATATGCTCAAGAGGACAGGTAAATATTAATATATTTAATATTTTAAAATTTATTTCAAGTTAATAAAAGCATATTGCCATAACAAACAAAGGAAAGAAGGACATGAATATTTCAGAGTGGAAGTATATATGACTAATAAACTCATAAAAATGGCTAACCTTGAAGATAACCAAAGAAATGCAAATTAAAAGAAATAATGCCACACCCTATTTTCCCTATTAAATTGGCAAGGATGAAAAAATTGCTAACACCACAGCTTGTAAGAGTATGGCGAAATGGGATTGATATATTCCTGGTGGGAAAGGAACTGATATAATTCTTCTAGAAAGTAATCTGAAGATATGTTTCATGAGCCCCCAAATGTAACAACTACATAAGGGATTATTAGGTACTAACATATTATTTAAAAACAATATTTAAGGACATAGTTAAACACTATAATATTAAGTGAAAAAGTTCATGTTACAAAAAGATCGTTTTTTTTTCCTTTTTTTTTAAAGATTTTATTTATTTATTCATGAGAGACAGAGAGAGAGAGATGGGCCGAGGTAGAGAGAGAGGCAGGCTCCCGCGGAGCAGGGAGCCAGAGGTGGGACTCGATCCTAGAACTGTGGGATCACGACCTGAGCCGAAGGCCGCCTCTTAACCAACTGAGCCAGTCAGTGCCCCCCAAAAGATCGGTTTTATACTGAAAACACTTTACATAAATATGTGGAAACCAGGCCAGATGTAGAAGCTGAAAAGGGGAGAGAGATTACCCACAAGTCGTGGATTGACAAAGAGATACTATTGTGCCCTAGAGCCTGGCTTCCTCTCTGTCCCAGGCCCATTTTCTCAGCCTAAATACATTTGAGAATGTTGGTCTTCCCTCACTGTCTCCATTTTCTCCTCTCTTTGTCCTCAGTCTGCGGAGACACAGCTGGAGCCTCTCCCCTACCTTCCTGGGCCAGGTCAAAAATTACCCCCCTTTGCCACATTCAGCGGATAATTTGTCTACAGGAACTCTCTGAGGTATTTAAATTTACTTCTCAGGCAGCTCAACTTGCTTAGTTTATAAAACTCTCATCTCTCCTAGTTCTTTTTGAACCTCTCTGACTCTCAAGACCTTTTTACCCACTGCCCATCTCTTAAAACAGGAACACAGCTCCGTCTTTGGCCAAATAGTCTCCTCTCTCTGCAGGCCCTCCTTGAGCAGTCTAAAACAACTTTTCATTTCAAATCATTGTTTCAGGGTTTAAATACATACAGCAGGCACTAGAGCAAAGAACAAAGACTTTGGAATAAGGTGTGCCTGGGTTTAAAACCCAGATCTGCCCTTTATTACCTGTGTAAATAATGGCAAATGGTTTAATGTCTCTGTAACTCAGTGTACTCATTTATGAAATGAGTATGATGATAGTTAATCTCTCATTAGGATGTTGTGTGTGTTAAATGGTCCACATAAAGAGCTGGTATAGAGTAAGTACTCGATAGATTTAGTCACCATTATTGTATTGTTCCAAAGGCATTTTAAACTCAACATCACCTAAAACTGAATTCAGTGAATTACATTCCTCCTACCCAACCCTCCAAGCCAGAGACTTAGAGGTCCTTTTCCAACAGTGAGAATAACATATCCAGATTCCCGGGTCCCACCCCAGACTCACTGCATCAGAATCTCAGGGAAGGGGCTGGGAATTTTGTATGTCTATCAGTTTCCTCATTTGATTCTCAGCAGAGAAGCAGGGGAAATTTCTTTATATTCCTCCCTTTCCTTCCACATCTCATACTGAGATTACCTACAGATGACTTCTTTCCATCCCTGCCGCTACTGTCTTCATTCAGGCCTGAATTCATTTCCAGCCTGAAACTGGTCTAGGCTTAACCCGAACCCCAGTAGGGGCGCCATGGTGTGTGATGGGAAGTGGTCGTCAGAGAGTCTGTCTCTCACTCTCATGACAGGCTCAGCACAACCACCCTCTTCAGGAGCAAGCACCACTCTGAACCTCAGCTCTCAGGCCCGCTGGGTATCCTGACCTTACTGTTCCCACTTTCCCTTTCTGAGCTTAGCCCCAGCCCCTGAACTTCACAGCTCTCTAACAGGAGTCCTGTGAATCAGGATGGATGTGTTACTGTCAAGCCCTCCGTCTTCCAGGTACATGACTGACCTCAGGTTCTGGTCTCACATGTGGCCGCCTGCCTGTTTGGACAACCATACTAAGTGAGTAATAGTGGGGTGGTCCATTGAAACCCCCTTGGTCTGTCCTGTCATCTGTCTCTGAGCCCCATTTCCAGCTCAGAGCTAGCCTTTATAACTCTTGTTTCAAGAAATTTGGGCAAAGATTTTAGGACCGAAAAACCCAAGGGAATAAGGTCCTGTCAGGTTAATGGTTCTCAAATTTCAGTGTGCAATAGGATCCCCTGGAGGGCTTGTTAAAATACAGATAACCTGGGTTTTAAAAGTGGGGAGGGAAGAATATACATACATATCTGTTGTCCCGTATATATCTGGAAACACAACAAAAATCTGTTATTGTCGGTTACCACCAGGGAACCGTCAGAAATGGCAGGAGCAGGGCTCAGGCTTCTCATCATATACCCTCTTGTTTTTTTTTTTTTCTCAAAATTTTATTTTTAAGTAATCTCTATACCCAATGTGGGGCTTAAATTTACAACCCTGAGATTAAGAGTCACATGCTCTACCGACTGAAACAGCCAGGCGCCCTAGCCCTCTTGTATTTTTAAATGTGTATCATGTGACTATATTACTTCAAAAATATAAAATTTAATTTTAGGTATATAAATATGATTACATTTATTTTATATAATCATAATATATAATAATAAATATATACTAATTAGTATAACTTGTATATACATAATTGAATGGCGTGGATCTTTAGGGACACTGACTCTAGCCAATTTTGTCACTTAATTTAGTCATATACATTTTTGTTTTTCTTTCCCAGACACAAAATCTGTAACTTTAGCAAATAGCGGATTGCACAAGTATCTGCTGAAGTTGTGTAAAGGGTCGGCAGAGCCACTAGAAGGGAAGAACTCCCAGGATTTTTTACCATGAATTTATTTATTTATTTTTAAAAAATTTTTTTAAATTTATTTATTTGTCAGAGAGAGAGGGAGAAAGAGAGAGTAAAGGCAGAGTGGCAGGCAGAGGCAGAGGGAGAAGCAGGCTCCCTGCTGAGCAAGGAGCCCGATGTGGGACTCTATCCCCGGAGGCTGGGATCATGACCTGAGCCGAAGGCAGCCGCTCAACCAACTGAGCCACCCAGGCATCCCTACCATGAATTTAAAATAATGAACGTCTACTACAAGCTTCTTGCAGTATTTGACTGGGTCATTTTAAAATCTGCTTGGTGGGGACGCCTGGGTGGCTCAGTCAGTTAAGCGGCTGCCTTTGGCTCAGGTCATGATCCCAGCGTCCTGGGATCAAGTCCCACATCAGGCTCCTTGCTCGGCAGGGAGCCTGCTTCTCCCTCTGCCTCAGCCTGCCACTCTGTCTGCCTGTGCTCGCTCGCTCTCTCTCCCTCTCTCTCTGACAAATAAATAAATTAAAAAAAAAAAATCTGCTTGGTGTTGAGATTCGAACTGTGATCAATAAGAATTAGGCATTTCTCCTTATGCAGAGTGAAGTCAGCAGGTGCTTTTCTGCTAGTTAAATGCTGATACCCCTTTACTGAAACTCATTAATGTGCTTAACATGCTTCTCCAATAGGGAAATATTTGGGGATGTTCCATCAATCCAAGGTGACCTTCTCTTCCCCTACAAGCAGCAGCATGCTGGAGCTGCCTCGTACAGACTCACAAGAGCTGATTGTGAAGTTTGCAAAAGTTAAAAGCTACTGGTATAAAAACTCAGTAATTGGAGTGTGCCTCTACCTGGAACACACAGCTTTCCTTTGCTCCCTCAGCTTCCAGCTTCCCTGATCTCCCAGGTCTGGTTCGGAGGCTCTTCTTATGGGCATCATGTGTCTCCCTCACAGCATCACCATTGTCAGGCCAAGGGAGAGGAAACTATTTATGTCATGTTCACAGTTGAATCCCGAGCCCTCAGCAAATGCTTAGGGAATGAGCGGGTGAATGAATAACCTCTGAGGCAATGAGGGGGAAAAAAACCAACTGAGCGTATGAGGGCCAGGAGGGGCTCCGCCTACATTCTCTTCATTGGTTTGCACACAACTTTATGAGACAGGAATTTTTATTCCTATTTTATAAGCTCAGGGGGTTAAATGATGTTAGAACCCAATACTGGTAGACCCAGAAAATTTTCTCCACAATATCCTTCTGTCCCTCCACAATACCAGGTTTTCCCCAACACAAAGGCATTGGCTGATGAATAGCATGGCTAGTCACAGGCGTCCTTATCATCTGATTCCTTCTTCAAAAATCACATGAAGAAGAAGATGGTGTCACTATTTGCAGATAAAGAAATGAAGACCACCAGAGGTGAACTGACCTGCTAGAAAGTGCGATAAATTTTCAAAAATGAAAAATCCTTATGAGCTGGTGTAGGTTGAGAAAACATTATGGTGGTCTGCAGTTGATATTTGGAGGAAGGGTAGTAATCAGGTGGAATTAAAGTCACCAGGAGCAGAACCTCCAGTCAAGGAAAGAGAAGTCGGGCACGAGGGAGGACTGACAGTGAGGAGGCCAGATGACAACAGTGAGAGTTCACAATGAAGAATTAGGAGGACACAAAAGTGTGGAAGTTGGTCGGCCATGTTATGGAAAGCACAGAAAAAGAATGTCTCCAAAGTCATATTTTAAAGCAAGTTGGAATCATTTTGTAGGAATGACGGGATGAAGGGTGTATTTGACCTCTCCTTTCCTTTAAAGATAGGATTTATATGTGATTTATCTGACCTTCTGGAACATTTAACTTTAGCTAATTTTTGTTTTCCTTCATAGGGATCATGACTCATCTATCCGAGTTTCTACTTTTGAGAGACAGAAACCGTGAGAAATGCAAAGTGCTATGAATCTTTGAGCTCTGGTGTTTCAGGGTGGAGCGGGATGTACCCTTCCACTCTGTGGAGAAGACTTTCCGACTTCTTGTCGTTGAGAAAACACCGGAGTCATACGTGATTTGTGAAGCAAGACCTTCTGAAGAATCAAATGGCTTATGAGGGAAATTGTGTTTCCCTCATTCTCCTTAAATCACTTCCAGACTCAGCTCAGAAACTTTCAGCAAGGATCGGCAATGCACTCCCATGATTACTATTTTTTTCCCCTTATATTTGGCCTTTTTTCAAAACTTTTTTTTGTTAATACTTTCAAAGCAGGGTTTTGTGGGATTCCTGCCTGCTTTTCATTGGCATACTTTCTTTCATTCTCCTTACTTGCATGGGAGGTCTGACACAGGGAGGCAGATCTGCCCACCATCTGCTCTTTAATTAATGAGGGACCTGGGGTGCGTGATCTACATCTACTGTAGGTTGAGAGTCAGCCCTGAAGAGACAGAGGTTGACCAGTATTCCTCAAGTTCCTCTTGTGAAAGAGCCATGCATCTGGGAAAGTTTAACAAGGGGGATGTTTTAAATGCAGAAGGTCTGAGAGCAAGTAGGAGCTGACCCTTTGTGTTCCTGAGGCCTGATGTCCAATGAGGGGCTCCCACTGGCTTGGTCACCCAGAAATTTCAGTCCCTGTGCCTGACACTCATTCCTGCAAGGAGACACTGCCCTGATTATGGTGACTATATAACTTATCATACAGACCAGGACATTTTTAAGAATAGAAGAGAAAAGCAAAAAAGAATAAAAGAGATTGCTAAAAATAATTAAAACTCTACACAGTCTTAAAATTTTTTTTGAATTACAGATTAGTTTTATTATAATATTGAACTTATAAAGTAGTTCTATGCAAAAGTGTTTTAACAAATATAGATTCTGCAGAAATAAATATATTTTCTATTTCATTCTATTATGGTACAGAATACACACTTAGGCAATTAAAAATAACAGGTCCATCCAACATTTCTTGATATAAGTCAAAATAGTCCAAGGTACAGTCATGGTATTTTAAAATTAAACCTTGTAAAACATTCAAATTCTCATTGTTTATTTTGTTCAGTTCCTCCCCACCTAATTTCAAGATCTTCTTGTTTGCCAGCTTCTTTGTTTACAAGCTCAATAGTTGCAATTTGCTAGAACATAAAAGCTGAAGTTTTGGAGTGCTCCAATCATTGAACACATTGATTAAAGCCTTTCAGGGGCCCCTGAGTGGCTCAGTCGGTTAACTGTCTGGTTGTGGCTCAGGTCACAATCTCAGGGTCCTGGGATTGAGACCTCAGTAAGGGCTCCCTGCTCCGTGGGGACTCTGTTTCTCCCTCTCCCACTCCCCCTACTTGTGTGCTCACGCTTTCTCTCTCTTTCAAATAAATAAATAAACAAATCTTTAAAGAGTTTCAACTGATTTTGAGAAAAATGCAATCAAACCAAAATCTAAAGGATATATTTACAAAAAGTATTCAATGCCATTACAGGACCCTTGCGCTCAGTTTGTTGAGTTAGAAATTTGTGCTTGAAAGACTCCAGGGTTCTAGAATCTAATTAATGTTAGACAGCAAAGAGTAAATTCACATACAGCCATACTCAAGTATTTCCTTGCTTCAACATCAGCGTCTCTGTGTATTATGTAATTCAGTTATTTTGTCTGTGTCTTCGTAAAAATATTGGAAATGTTGACAACACAGCTTCTGTTACAACTGCTAGAATATCACAGCTTGTTTGAATGCATTTACAAATCATGTGCCTGTCAATCAATTCCAGTACATTTCTGCTAAGCGGTTTCAATTTAGTAAGTGCATTGGTTTTGGCACTTACTGCCAAAATTTACAAATAGATTGTGCCTACAAAAACAAATAATTTAATCCTAAATTGAACTCTGAACTGAATTTATAAGAGTATTCATAATAATTTCAGATGTTTCACTTCCAATAAAATAAAATGCTAGAAGTTCTACTTTGATTCCAGGAAATATTGGATGAAAACCTTCAACTACTAGAGTTCACTGGATTTTTATGTCAGTCACCTGATGACATTGATATAAAATTGGCATCATTTAGTAGTTTGGCAAGTTCTTTGTTTTGTTTTAAAATTTTATTTATTGATTGATTTATTTGAGAGAGAGCAAGAGTGAGAGAGCACAACTGGGGGGTTCTGGGGGGGAGAGGAGCAGCAGAGTGAGAGGGAGAAGCAGACTCCCCACCGAGCAGGGAGCCCAATGCGGGGCTTGATTCCAGGACCCCCGGATGGATCATGACCTGAGTCAAAGGCAGCCGCTTAACTGGCTGAGCCACCCAGTCACCCCAGTTTGTCAAGTTTTTTGTATACTAATGGAGCAGAACCCTTTTCAGCTCTCACTTTACAAGCATATATACATGAAGAAACTTGAAATTAAAGAAGAGCCAAATTAAGATTATTTATTTATTTATTTGTCAGAGAGAGAGCGAGCGAGCACAGGCAGACAGAGGCAGAGGGAGAAGCAGGCTCCCCGCCGAGTAAGGAGCCCGATGTAGAACTCGATCCCAGGACGCTGGGATCATGACCCGAGCTGAAGGCAGCCGCTTACCCAACTGAGCCACCCAGGCGTCCCAAGAAGAGCCAAATTAAAATAGAAAGAGGATTTGATCCAAATCAAAAGACATGTTTCCAAAGGGGTTGTGCAAATATACCTTCTCAAGTTGCACCTGCTCGACTGTTGTATTCAGTTCCCATCTTCTTAAATGAACTATTAGCTTGTGAAGTAGAATCTGATGACTTTTCAGAGGGTTTATATCTCCTTACTTTCGAGTGGCCAGTGCTTACCACTGTTGTCCCATAATTGACTGTAGATGTTCATGTTTTGTCCAAGTTTCACTTCTCGTGAAGTGGAAATTTTGTGCTTCTGTTTCCATTCAACTCATTTCCTTGAGGTCATTGCTATTGAAAGGATTTACTGAAAAATTAAAAAAAAAAAGCACTGTCGAACAATAAAACAAACAGTTGTGGATTTACGCCATCCAGTAAAAGGCAAAGGCACCATGGCGTTCACAGGACACAGAGTTCTAGACAGGAATATTTACGTTCTATTTCCTGCATGTGATCTGTCCATACCTAACCCAAAGTTAGACATGTTTTCCATTAATCTGGTGACTTGGTGACTTCGAGACTTTGTACATCTACATAGAATGTCACAAGCTGATACACCAAGTGGCTGGCAGGGTCTGCAACACAGGATATTTCTCTTGCCATCACTTGACCCCAGAAGGAGTTATTTGTCCCCAGCAGCTCACGACGCTATACTTCATTTTATCCGTGAGAGCCCTGCATGGCGGCCGGGAAGAGGAAGCATCAGCTACATTGCTTCCGGAAAGTGAGAAAAGAGAAATGGGTTATTGGTGGTTTCTTTCAGATTTTACCATATGTTCAAGTGAAAATTCAACATTGCCCAAGCATCCCATATGCCATCCAATGAGACTATGGCAGAAGCTGGAAATACAAAGTGGCCGTCTGCCCGACCCATTCTGGCTTATCTCAACACTGCTACTAATAAAAACACTTCATGGAAAAATGAAGTATTTGGGACAAATGCTATACCAAGGGAATGCTGAGAATGTAGATGTAAACTGGAGCTCTCCTGAGCAAACTAGGACGTGCAATCTCCCTAGAATGACCAATGGTTTCTAGTTGGATTTGGCTACATGATGTTGTCATCTTCCTGAGTCTTCATTAGATAAACCCTCCTCTGTCTTTATTCTTAAAGTAAAACAATTTGCTGACTTTTGAATTTATTTAACTTCTGGAGCAGGACCTTTAGTAAAGCATTATTATTTTATTTTTTAAATTTTTTAAAAATTTCATTTATTAATTTGACAGAGAGTACAAGCAAGGGGAGCAGGAGGGAGAGGGAGAAGCAGGTTTCCTGCTAAGCAGGGAGCCCTAAGCGGGACTCGATCCCAGGACCCTGGCATCATGACCTGAGCCGAACACAGACACTTAACTGATTGAGCCACCTGGACACCCCAGTATTATTACTTTATTACTATGCTTGGCCTCACACTCTGAAAAAAATTTCTGGTTCCTACCTGGCGCACAAGGTCTCGTGTAAGACCCTCTACCCCTGGTCCCTCAGCCTCATCTTTTTCTCTTCCTACATCACCACGCTCTGCTATGCTTGACTTCTTTCAGTTCCTCAGAAATGCCAAGTCTTATCTGTCCTCAGAGCTCCGGGAGGCTGCTCCCTCTGCTCAGTATGCCCTTTCTCCCACAGTCCCCAGCTTGGCTCCATATCTTCCTGCGTATGATCTCGGCTTAAGCATCACCTCTCTGAACATTCCTTCCTGGCTGCCTACCTAGAGGAGGTCAGCCTTGGTTTTTCTCAATCTCAGCCCATATCTGTCTTTTTCATAGCACTTGTTGCTTTTTGTTGCAGTTGGTTTCTTTGTTGGCTCATTTATTTTATTAACAGCTCCTACCATGAGAATTGTAAGACTGTTCATCTTTGTATCCTCAGAGCTGAAAAGACTGTCTGACACCAAGCTCTGAATAAAGATTTGCTGAATGAATGAATAACATATATTAATGAATAATGAATTAATAAACAGCATATATTAATATTTTGTTTAAGGTGCAAAATACGTATCAAAAGATTTACAAACAGTTGGGTGAAATGTAATATATATGAAAATGTCCATCGCAATATCAAGTTTCTAAAAATGTTTAATTTTCACAGTGATTTCTATTAGACATTTAAGAAGCTAGCCCCAAGAGCACCACTCTGCCCATGGGAGAGCACCTCCTCACCCTCCAAGTCTGCAAACAGAGGGCAGGGTCTGATGTGCTCAAGTCCCACTTGCTGAGACGTGCCCAGGACCTTAGCCTCCCTCCAAGCCCTCAGGGTTTAGACACTGTGGGAAAGTGGGAACTTAAGTCTATAAACTTCCTTTCACCTTTATACCTTCATAAACCTGACCTTGTGTGGAACTGTGGTTCTCAAACAGGTGGCTTTGTTAAATGCAAGAATTTGTCATGTAAGCTGCAAACCATCAAAATCATCACCAGCAAATAATAACATGGGTTTTGTTCCCTCAGGACATTTACTATTCTTAATATCTTTTAGGGAGACAAATTTCTCGATACCTAATTCAATCATATCTAGCACATGGTAGTCATACATACGACCTATTGCTAGATTATTTGGCTGCTTCTTATTATGGGAACCAAACATAAATAAAGAGCAATCTGAATTCTTTGAAAAGAATTCCAACAATGTCTGATCCTCAAATGGTCTTGTGATGTTTTTCTTTTTATACAGAATGCCATACGGTTTTTTCAGGGCATACACATCTTTAAGTACTTGTGTCACCATGGAATTTGCATTGCCCTCTTTAATCAGCATAGCATTTTTAATGTTTTCACTGAGTTTCGGGTTTATTTATTATTTGACAGCCAGAGATCACAAGTAGGCAGAGAGGCAGGCAGAGAGAGAGGGGGAAGCAAGTTCCTCGCTGAGCAGGGACCCTGATCCTGCACTGGATCCCAGGACCCTGGGATCATGACCTGAGCTGAAGGCAGATGCTTCACCACTGAGCCACTCAGGTGCCCCTCGTCCATGTTTTTTTTTAACATTTGCCAATCTGTAAGTAAACAAGTGATCCTGTAGTTTTAACTAATTTATTTTTTCTTATTACAAGCTAATCATAATACTCTAGATTTAATATACTAAAAGTATCTAAACTATTGTTTTAAAGTCTTCACAGAAAGGGAAGTCATTACAAGGATGAAGGTCTGTCACGTCTGGATAAATGAACACCCAGAGTACGGATGGTAATCCAGTTAGGGCTGGCAACAAAAACCAGGAGTATTGCTCCGCACCCCCTGGGGTCAATAATCCATATGTCAATAAGACGTCAGAATTGACACGTTAGCACTTGGTATTTGCTCTACTGGTGTTAGATAGCTTGCAGTTAAATAAAACAAAAAGACAAAACCTGAGCTATGGGACCCACATGACAACCAGTTTAAAAGGGAGAATTCCTCCTCCATGAATCTCTGTAGAATTCACCTGTGTCGCCCAGCCAGTTTGACATTTTTCCTTCTTTCACATGATTATTAGAGACATACTAAGCTCTGGCAGCGCCCAGGGGCAGCTGCTTGCTGACCCACTAGGGAGCCACTGTCTTTTCTGGCTTCGCTCCCCTCCTCCCTGAGTATTCCCTTCACCTTCCAAATAAACGATGTACATCCAAACCGCTGATTCAGGTCTCTTCTGGGGACCCAAACTGAGATACAAACCTTGTCTTATTTAGTTTGGTGTCAAAAACTCCGTTTTGCAGGTGAGAACACCAAGGTAAGTAACCAAGTCAAGACGGGGGGGAATGGTAGCAAGAATTCTCATTGGTAGACATGTACTTTTATTTTATTTATTTATTTATTTATTTATTTATTTATTTATTTTAAGATCCGTTGCTCTAGTCCTGGCTCAGGGTAATAACCAGCCCCTAACCTGAGAGGCTACAATCTGGGGCGGTGGCTGGAAGGGGCTGCTCTTTCCCACAGTCCCGGGCTCCTGCCTTCCCGCTCCTGCCTGTCTCCTCTTCTCATCGCACCCTTCGCAAATGCCGTTGTCAGTCACTCCTTAGAAACGTTAAGCCTTTTAAAATGTGCAAGTTTTGTCTTAAAAAGTGTAACTTTCGCATGGAGCACTGGGTGTGGTGTAAAACTATGAATTCTGTTACGCTGAAAAGAAATAAAAAAAAAAATATATATATAAAAAAGTGCAACTTTCGGAAATTCCATCTGGGGTAGGTGCCAGATCCCCTCCCTTCAAGGACGTATCTCCTCTGTCTTCAAGTAAAAAGCCGGCAACTCTCCCTGTTTCAATGGATTGGCTTATGGCTTTCCGGTTCCACTGAGTGGTCTGCCGTCTACCTTCTCTCATGACCCCGGGTATGACAACTGGGAAAATGTACACCCTCCCTGACTGAGGGGGACCAATGGCAGAGAATAGAGAAACACATTTGGCTCTGTTATATTTTTGCTTCTTCCCTCCTTACACATCCAAGGAAATTTTGCTCTGAAAATTTTGCTGTGCCTGAGTGTAGGAATCCGCTGGGTAGGCTCTCCTGAAGGTGTCTCACCAGGGCCTCTGGCCCCTCTGCCCACTGAACTCACCTCACCCCCATACCACATGTGGCAGAGTAGTAACTCCTTCAGACACAGTAGAAATTACAAATGATGTTTATTACTGAGTTGGTTTTATTTTTTTGCAGTAGTTAAATTTCATGATTTTTATAATATGTTCTTCCTAAGAGCTTCAGAATATTGGATATATCTAAATAGGTGACAAAATGCCTCCCTCACAGTCCTTTACCCACAATCAAAGTATACTGGAGGCAATAATCATAGGAAAAATGCCCGAGGCCCTGGGAAATCGAACAATTTCCTGTAATTTCTTCAGTGTTAAGTAATTCAAATATTTTGGAATGATAAACTAATTTGGAGATAATTGCACCATTATAACTAAATGGATCTGTCATTTAAATGCACATTGTGTTTTCATGCATTTAGGCCTTTTTTATCCAATATTATTCTACTATGTCTCAAGATCAAACACACAAACACATGTATATAACACACACATATACATAAACATATATTTTATATATATATGTGTGTGTATATATATATATATATAGCTTAGAGGAAATATTTCTGAGATCAAAGAATTACAGACATAATGATATACAATGATTTGGAGATTTTCATTGTTGTAGGTAGTCTAAGAAAATAATATCAGCTTAACAGGTAATACTCAAGCATAGGAAATGTGCTGTGTACTAAAGACTACAGATAGATATTCAACGAGTTCTTAAATTTTAACTTTTATGGAGAAATCTAAGGAAAAGGACAAATAGAATGATTATTACATTGAAAAGATGTCAAAGGGAGAAAAGCTATTTGGTTAATCATTCGGAGTCTTCCAGAATAATTTTATTATTCATCAGTGGGGATGCAGGATGAGCCCATTGACGAACATAAGTAGTTCTTTTTTTTTTTTTTAAGATTTTATTTATTTATTTGACAGACAGAGATTACAAGTAGGCAAGAGAGGCAGGCAGGGAGAGAGAGGGGGAAGCAGGCTCTCCGCGGAGCAGAGAGCCCGATACGGGGCTCGATCCCAGGATCCTGGGATCATGACCTGAGCTGAAGGCAGAGGCTTTAACCCACTGAGCCACCCAGGCGCCCACATAAGTAGTTCTTGATGGTGTGTTTGAATTTTCAAAAACCCCATTAGTTATTTTCATATTGCTCAGGGGAAATCAGGGTCTGAGGGAACTGGCTTATACTAACTAAATTTACAAGAGCCTGGTTGATAAAAACAGGTTGCCAATTAACTAATTTGAAGTGGGAAAAAAATAGAGCTATTAGGAGGTCTGGAATTTTAATGTACTCAAGACAGTATTTTCTCTTACTTCTAGGGAAGTCTGTCTGGGAAATTAAATGACTATGAAAAACTGCCTGGTAAAAACCAAGTCGGAATAAAGGGAGCCGGATCATCTTAATGAGCAGTGCCATTATAAACAATCCATAAAAATTGAAACAATTTGGATAAAATGTTTATGTCTTTTTCAGAGGCACAGATTGTATGTTCTCAGAGGAATTTTACAACTTCTTCTTTTAATCCGTTCTGGTGGTAATACTCAAGTCCTCATAGAAAAACTCACCTCTAAAATGCACTTTAAAGGTCATTCGTGGGGCGCCTGTGTGGCTCAGTGGGTTAAGCCTCTGCCTTCGGCTCAGGTCATGATCTCGGGGTCCTGGGATCGAGCCCTGCATCGGGCTCTCTGCTCAGCAAGGAGCCTGCTTTCCTTCCTCTCTCTCTGCCTGCCCCTCTGCCTACTTGTGATCTCTGTCAAATAAATAAATAAAATCTTGAAAAAAAAAAAGGTCATTCGTCACTGATTTATTTGCTAGAACCAACTATTTTAGTGTGGCTTGACTCTAATTTATTTTATAACAGAGTTCTGCCAGTGCAATTAAGAGAGGTTTCCCTCATAATATTTTTCTATCAGCTTGCACTTCTTTCTTTAAACACTGCTATCTACTTCCCCCGCCAATGACCTTTACCTTTATGTCATTTGAGTCATTATGCTACAGACTGGATGCTTTGGAAATGCAATTGCAACATGTTGGTTCCATTTTGGTGGCGTTCATGACTTTGACAGGACTAGCAAACAAGTTGTTGGGAACTGAAGAATAAGATTTCTGCCTTGTGGATCTTCCACCACTCTTCCTGATCGCAAGAATCAAGTTAAGGAGGGATACTGAACAAACTACTTCCTACATTTGCTATGAACAGAATTTGAGAGTTCAGCTTTATGGCTGATATTATTAGCGATAATAGATTCATCAGGAACAAGATAGCACTTTCTTTCTTTTCATCTTCATATCTTTTGCCTCTACCACAATGTCTGTAAAGAATAAGTGTCAGGAAACAGTTTTCCATGGATTTCTCAAATTTCCGCACATCTTTGGAGAAGAGGCATTGTCAAGCATGTTTCCTTCAACAGCATTAAGCAGACATACCTACTGTTCCATACAAAAGACCTGGTTTCCCTGAGCTTAGAGCAGCTCAAATGCAGACACTGGTTACTGATACTTCTGTGATTAATGAAGTCCTTTGTCTCTGACCCAGGACTTTCTGCCAGCTTCTAAGCTGTGTCAAGCTAACTTGCTAATATGAAAGCAAGGTAAAATCTTGTACTCTTCACAGTTCTTGAGAATAAGTGCTCAAAGGGAAAGTTTGTTGAATGAATTATTTTTAAACAAGTGTTTAGGGAACTTAATTTTCTTCTGACTAATCAACAGTTACCCAGGGAAGAGCCCAAGAACCTCTCTTGGCAAGGAGCTATTTCACAATTTATTTTCATTAAAGTACCAGTGTGTGTTAGTTGGCCCGTGTTTACCTTAGATTTCAGTGTTGACTCAAAACTCTTGGCAGCAGTATGTTTGGACTTGGCTAAACATTGAGTTGTATAATGGGAACTGATTACTCATTTAAGCATTACCTACTCATATAGGAACTATAGACTTTGGATAGTCTCTACTTGCTTCTGCATCAGCATCCCTAGTGGATGAGGCCATAATTTTGGGACAGAGAGCAGAAATTGTAATCTCTCTTTCTAAAAATAACAACTAATTATCTTTAGAATGGCACTTTCATTTGGAACACAAGATACTGACTTTGGTGTTTATTTTTCCATTTGCTTTAGAGATGGATTTGTTTTTCTTTCTGTTTTAGGATGCCTGCAAAGCTGAGCCTGGAAACCCTCTACAAAAAGAAGTGATCGAGTCACTCAACACGGCAGGTGCCAAGCTGCCACTGTTCCCCCCCAGTCAGTCACGACTCCAAGAGCTCAAGCAGAGGGCTGGTGCCAGGTAGCTATGGATCAGGGGAGAAAATCGCTTTCTGATGGCAAATAAATGACTTAAGGTCAATCATCATTCATATCTATCTTAAAAACCCTGGCATGCCAGGAGGCAAAGAGTGCTAGGATCCAGGAACCGTAGTTTTGCTTCTAGACTTGCCAATTTTCTGTGAATCTGGGCCAGTCATATGACCTCTCTGATTCTGAATTTTCCCAGTTGTAAAATGGTAACAATAATACCTGCTCTGCCTATATCACAACATTCTTTTGAGCATCAAACAAAATAGCTCAGTTCTGGTCGGTAAGTGTAACAATCGTATAGTCCTTTTCTTGACACCTTGGTTATGAATTTAGAAGGGATATAAGACCAAAAGGTACCTAAATGGAGGTGTTATTAGTAAGGAGTATGCCCACCATCCTCCTTTTGTGTTCTTGCTTCACTTTTTTTTTGCACTGAGCAAAATGTCTCTGTAGGCAATCGAGCAAACATACCTTGAATACTATGTGATTGAACTATTTAGATCATGCAAAACTGACTTGTTTCTTGGACACTTTTTATGGGATAAACTGGACAAAACATTCAGAGCAGAATCAAACCAGAATTTGATAAAGATATAGACATTGTGATTTCTCTCTGACTCCTTGGGTTTTCTTATAGAAGTTAAAACTGGGGCGACTACCTTTGACCCAGTTTGCCCCCCTGAGACCCTGAGCAGGATGAAGACAGGTTGTCTAACAGCTTGTCTGTTTCTTTTTCTTTTTAAAAATATTTTACTTATTTATTTGTCAGAGAGCGAGAGCGAGAGCGAGCAGAAGCTCGGACAGCTGCAGGCAAAACAAGCAGAGGGAGTGGCAGAGGGAGAAGCAGGCTCCTCACAGAGCAGGGAGTCTGACGTGGGTCTTGATCCCAGGACCCTGGATTCATGACCTGAGCCGAAGACAGACGTTTAACAGACAGAGCCACCCAGGCACCCCAGCTTGTCTGTTTCTGTCATGAATCAGCTCCTGGGGTACAGAAAGACTTTTCCTTATTCTCAGAGAAGAGGCACTGTTTCCACAGGGAGCCGGTCACCAGTGCCCTGATCAAAAGGTGAGTGTTTTAACACAGAGTGGAAGAAGAGTTAACATGGTATTCATTGTTTAGTTTAGTTTTTTTTTTTTTTTTTTAAGATTTTACTTATTTATTTGACAGAGAGAGAGTACAAGCAGGGGGAGTAGCAGGTAGAGGGAGAAGCAGGCTCCTCACAGAGCAGGGAGTCTGACGTGGGTCTTGATCCCAGGACCCTGAGATCATGACCTGAGCCAAAGGCAGAGGCTTAACAGACTGAGGCAGCCAGGCGCCGCCTCCATTGTTTAGTTTTTATTGTATCGCATACCAAAATGATATTTAAGACTAGTTTTCATGGAAATAACAAAATTCATAAATACTCATTCATAGAGAGACTTATAAAAGGGACAGAAGGAGTAAGTATTCCTTTCTTATGACTTAAAAAACAACATGCAGAAATTAAGTCACTTCCTTTTGATTTTAACAATCACTCCTAAATGAGATATATTTGTCCTAATGTAAAATTTGGGTGATCCTGAGGAAAATAGAAAGGGAACAACCTCCAGAGGTTTTGTTTTTTTTTAAATATGAGATTATTCTTTTCCAGATGGACCCATGGCTTAGCTATAAGATAAAGCAGTGAATTATTTACATAAAGATACATTATCTCAGATTGTGATTCACTTGTAACTGGCTATCGAAAGTTTCTTTATGGCACTGAGGTTGCCATATTTGCTTCCTGTATTGAAGAGATGATGATTCCCTCAAACACTCAGTAAATAATACAGCATCTCTATTATGATTTTACTTCTACTGCCAATATATGCCATGTATTTTTGACACAAGGCCCTTCAATCAATCACCTTCTTGATTACCCACATATGTCTTTTAAATAAATAGTTAACCTAGGCTTTTAACTATGAAAGACCAGCAAATATTTGAGCAGATACAACTGGAGGATATCCTCACTGGCAGGCAAATCAATCTAGCTTAAAAAGGTGCATAGAGGGAAAAAAAATCATGTTTTAAGTGTCTCTCTGCCAGATGTAATGTTTATTGTTATCTTCTGTTACATAATGGCATCACTCTCAGTAAAAGGCATTTTAGGACAAACTAAGATGCACAGCACTCATCGCTCCAGAGAACCTGAAAGAATAGAAATATGCTGATATACTAATTTACGTTAATTTGTTTGCATTTATTTAACGTAGCATGGAATACCTTTGTTTTCTCTTTTGGACAACTAAAGCTTCTATTTTTGTGATGGAAAAATTCAAACATACACAAAGATACAATAGTAGGAGAAAACCTCATGCACCGTCATGTGACATCAATAACTATTTTTTTAAAGATTTTATTTATTTATTTGACAGAGCGAGATCACAAGTAGGCAGAGAGGCAGGCAGAGGGGGAGGGGGAAGCAGGCTTCCTGTTGAGCAGAGAGCCTGATGCGGGGCTCAATACCAGGACCCTGGGATCATGACCTAAGCTGAAGGCAGGGGCTTAACCCACTGAACCACCCAGGTGCCCCTTTGATTAACTATTAACGAGTGGCCAAGCTCATTTCATTTAAAATACCTCAGTGTGTTTCTCTAAAAGACACATATAAGTCTTCAAATAATAACTATTCGCATAAAATGGGATATGGTTTCAGTGTCAGTAGAGTTTGGTTGCATATGGGTTGAAGAGCAAAGAATGTGTACTGGGACTTAGCAATTAACGCCCACAAATATTTGTAGTTTTAAATATTTATTCCAAAACAGAAGGACCATTATATTCCCAGATCTCTATACAATTCCAATTAGTTGGCACCTCAAAGCCATTTCTAACATCCTTTCATCACTATTTGTGGGTGGATGGATGATATGTTTCAGTTAAAGCAAACTTGGGGAACTTTTGCTGTTCTCATGGAGGCTAGTTAGTAGTCAGGCTGGGAAAGAAGCTCTGACTCACTCTGCATGAAGAGAAAACTGTACTTTTCTCATGCTCTGTACCAGGTTCCAGCCAGGGACACGTCTTCCTGGCTGTGTTGTCAGTGACTTGCCTTTCTCTGGCCCCAGTGTCTTGTACAATGGCGAGAAAAAGACATAGAGGAGACCCCATCCTCTATAAATGTAGGATGGACTCCTGTCATGTTTGCACAGCTCATCAGAGCTTACAAAGCACTTCAAAGGTCACCTTTGACCTTCACCATAAAGGCTAGGATGGTATTTTTGTGCCTATTTTTATTGTGAGTGAGTTAAGACACTTACCAAGGTCATGCAGGAGATGAAGCTGGGGCCCGAGTCCTCTGGAAGGTATGTGGTTGCTTGCTTTTTCTGGGCTGTCTCTGGGCAAAGCTTTCATTTTATTGCTTACTTTTTAAAAAGATTATTTATTTATTTAATAAAAGCGCGCGCGCGAGAGAGAGCGAACACGAACGGGGTGAGAGTCAGAGGAAGAAGCAGACTCCCTGCTGAGCAAGGAGCAAGGACTGGATCCCAGGACTCCAGGATCAACACCTGAGCCGAAGACCGATGCTTAACTGACTGAATCACCCAGGTGCCCTTTCTTTTTTTTTTTTTTTTTTAATATTTTATTTATTTATTTGACAGAGAGAGAGAGCGCAAGTAGGTAGAGGGGCGGGCGGGGGGGGGGGGGAAGCAGGCTCCCTGATGAGCAGAGAGCCCGATGCGGGACTCGATCCCAGGACCCTGGGATCATGACCCGAGCCGAATGCAGAGGCTTTAACCCACTGAGCCACCCAGGTGCCCCTCATTTTTATTTTTAAAATAAAGTCTGACATAATAAAGAATAAAGGAAGGAGTATAGAATGAGTTTACAACTTAAGGAACAATGCAATAGTAGACATCCACTTCCTCCTTCTCTCTCCAAACTGGGAATGAAAGTGCCCCTTGTTTTCTCATGGAGGGATGGGTCTTATTAGGGTGATATCTATATAAATAGTAACAATGGAGTCAATGTGTTGATCCCAGGGTAAAACAAGTATTCTTTGTCAGGGTCCAGGGATAGAATTCAGAAGTCCATGGGCTTGGATAAAGAAAAAATATATTTTTTTAAATTTTCTTGAACCTCTTGCAGTCTCCAGAATTATAAAAGTAGATTTATTTATTTATTTATTCATTCATTCATTTACTGAAAAAGAGGGAGAGAGAGTGTGTGCAGGCTAGAGGTTAGAGGGGAGCAGAAGGAGAGAGAGAATCTTAAGCAGGCTCCATACTCACCACAGAGCTTGACTCAGGGCTCAGCCTCATGACTCTGAGATCATGACCTGAGCTGAAACCAAGAGACTGATGTTTTACCCAACTGAACTACCGAGGCACCCTTAAATGTAGCTTCTTTTTTTTTTTTTTTTGACAGGCAGAGTTCACAAGTAGGCAGAGAGGCAGGCAGAGAGGTGGGGGAAGCAGGCTCCCTGCTGAGCAGAGAGCCGGATGCCGGGCTAGATCCCAGAACCCTGGGATCGTGACCTGGGCTGAAGGCAGAGGCTTCAACCCACTGAGCAACCCACTGAGCCACCCAGGTGCCCCTTAAATGTAGACTCTAAATCATAATAATTATTAACTGTTCTCATGAATCTACCATCAAGAGAAAGATAAGATCTGCTCCTATCACATTACAATGGTTGTAGATTATCTTGAAAATGTCCTTTATACTCATCACTACTTCAAAATGTGGTAGCTATGAGACTTGCAGATGGAGCTTAGTATTTAATGTGTTAATAAAGACACATTTTTTATTTATTTTTAAAAAGGTTTTTAATTAATTAATTTTATGTATGTATTTATTTATTTATTTATTTGAGAGAGAGTGAGAATAAGAGAGCACAAGCAGGGGTGGAGGAAAGGCAGAGGGAGAGAGAGAAGCAGGATCCCCACTGAGCAGGGAGCCCAACGTGGGGCTCAATCTCAGGACCCCGGCATCATGACCTGAGCCAAAGACAGATGCTTACCCGACTGAGTCACCCAGGCACCCTAAGACACATTATTTTATTAAGAAGTTTTAAAAGCCATTTGGTAAGTGTATTTTTATGTAATTATCTATTTAATTATAATCATGTGTGTTTTATTTTATGCATTTAAAAACAGTACTCTGAGAAGGGGTATAGGTATTTCCATGTTGTCGCAGGGGTCCATGGTACAAATAAAAGTTTTTAATATTGGCTCTAAAGGGGCATTTACTAAAATTCTTAAATTACTCCCAGGGAACAAAATTTTCAAAATGGTTTTTAGGGAAGGAGTTAAGTTGAAGCAACAGGTCCTCAATTTCATTGTCTCCTCTATTTCTCTACTTGGCCCATTGAACTCCTGACAAATAGCACATGTGCAACAAACATTCACCGAGAATGATACTCCTTTGTTTTCTTGGAGAAATGAGCAGACTGCTAAAAACACACTGAGTTTGATTCACGGGACGTGTCCCAAAAGGAGAGATGGTTTAAGATGGAGAGTAAAGTAGAAGGGGAAGGAATACCTGCATAAAGGAATTAGCCAAGGACAAGATCTTACCTTGAACACGGCTTTCTGCATTGAGTCTGAAAACCACATTTGTCTTCATGTGGAAAACCATGCCATGAACTAACCTTTCTGTAGCCTCTCAACCAGAGGTAATCAAATCATGCACGAAACTATTAAATAATTTTATTTTCAGTTGGCAAGCACTAAATTTTATGTCAAATCTGTGCACATACAGGAAGATATTTGTCGCAGTAACATCTCTTAATATTTACTATTCTCAGGAAACCATTATATTACAATTCTTAATCTAGGCATAGAAGTGAAAAGTTCTAAGCATTTGACTAGCATATATTTTTTTTAAGATTTTATTTATTTATTTGTCAGAGAGAGAGAGAGAGCGAGCGAGCACAGGCAGGCAGAGGCAGAAGGAGGAGCAGGCTCCCCGCTGAGCAAGGAGCCCGATGTGGGACTGGAGCCCGATGTGGGACTCGATCCCAGGACGCTGGGATCATGACCTGAGCCGAAGGCAGCCGCTTAACCAACTGAGCCATCCAGGTGTCCCTGACTAGCATATTTTGATGATTCATATATATCAGAAGGAATTCAGAACTTCCATATGATTTTTCTGGTAGAACTCTCTTAATATTGTCTGTCTCTTCTTTACTACTAGAAACCAGTTTGCTTGGCTTGCTATTTCTTCTGACATGTATTCCAACTGGGCAGAATATTTGACAAATTAGATCATCATTAAGAGGAGCATGTAGAGCATAATGTTTAGAAACAGTAATAGGCAGAACAAATGTGTGGCTGCTCACCTTACAGCTTATATTCTTACAGTGCCCAACTCTGTGGTTCATAAAATACACCCTATTTCTCATGACCCCAGACATTTTCCCTGGCTGGTTTATCTCCCATGAATGTTATTTTGTTCTCATTTACTCTCTGAAACCTCAAGATCTGATAAGTCATCATTTCTTTCTTTTTTTTTTTTTTTTAAAGATTTTATTTATTTATTTGACAGACAGAGATTACAAGCAGGCAAGAGAGGCAGGCAGGGAGAGAGAGGAGGAAGCAGGCTCTCTGCGGAGCAGAGAGCCCAATGTGGGGCTCGATCCCAGGACCCTGGGATCATGACCCGAGCCGAAAGCAGAGGCCTCAACCCATTGAGCCACCCAGGCACCCCTAAGTCATCATTTCTTGCAAAAACTTACCCTGACCCCTCCTCTCATTCCAGTTTGGGTTACCTGCCCCTCTGTACCATTAAACTCCTCTGCCCAACTTCTAGGGTTGGGAACTGCTCTCACTTCCCCCTACCCATACCTTCCCACTCTGTATTAAACATTATGTTACAGACTGTGAATGTCTTGAGACTAGAATTCTGTCTTTGAGTTATAGGTCAATATCAGGCACTCAAGATTTTTCTGTGGAATCAATTGAATGACTAAGTTAATGAAACCAACAAATAAGACTAATGTGGTAGGTAACATGAAGACTGAAGCGTGGGTGAGAAAGGGTAGAGAGGCAAGCTGGTCCCAGGTCATCTCACTTGCAAGATGTTTAATAGAAGTGTGTGTGTGTGTGTGTGCACATGCATATATGCATGCAGGTGCCGTGTTTGCATGGGAGTAGTGTTAGTACAGGGGAGGTGAGAGTTATACTTGACTGGAGATACTTTCAATGTAGCAAGCATGAATGTCACTCTGCCATGATCTGGGCCTGATATTTACCTTCTGTAAATGCTACATTTCTCTAAATTAGAGAAATTGGTTCTGTACTTCCACTTACATGATGGCAGAAAAATTCAACCTCAATCATGTTTGGGAATTCTCTCTCATTCTCCTGGGGTTCATGCAAGGCTCTCCTAGTATTTGAGATGCCATAGTCTGCAGAGTCCTTATCAAATACTCCATCTGCTGTGACTCATCAGTTTCCAAGGTACTGGCCAGGCAGTATGATCAGGAAGACTAGAGATGCCCATCACAGTGGTCCCTTTCTCTCCTGCACACAGGCCCACAGAGACCCTTGGGGCCTCAGAATCTCTAATGAGACTAAAGAAAACCATCCATCTTCAAATAGGTAGCTCGTGTGGCTTCAGTTCCAAAGCCCTAACCTCCATGCTCTCCTCTGGGGAACACAGTCTGGAGAAATTTTTGTACTGGGTGTTGTCACAGGGCAAAAAGGGAGCTGGAAATACCACTTATTCCTTTCTTAACAACCTCACCTTGCTACACCAGTCTTCAGAAGTAAGAGAAAGTTTATCTTCCTCCTCCCAAAGTCCACCCCAGCCCCAACCCCAATCCGCTAGCCGTCCAACCACTCTTACTCTTTGCAGTTTGGAAGAGCTCAAAAACACAGAGCCTTGGCAACTGTCCCAGTTTTCTTTATCCTGTTCATGACTCCAAGGAAAACACATTTCTGACTCAAAAACAAGCCGGAGGTTTCTGTTGAGACCTCAAATATTTTCCCAGAGTCCACCATAAAAATAATAAGGTTATGTTGTAATTTTAAACAATTTGTTCAAGTTCTTGTGGCAAGACTCTGCTACAGTTTTGTTTATCTTGCAAAGAGCCTCAAGTCTGCTTCTAAACAAAATGGTTCCCAAAGACTAATGCTGGCTTCCCTCTGCTGACCCAAATCTCAAGAAAATTAGCATTTGTTGTCATAACGCTCTAAACAAATACTTAGAAGTACAATTGTTTTGTAACTTGCATGATTTTGGCAATCAGTACTCATGCTAGCATTGTTACTTGGACTCAGCATTAATGTTTTCTTCAAAACATTTTACTTTGGTAGTATAAATATACCGTATATTGCCAAAGACGCACTAGACAAGCATGGTCACCAGTGTATTGTCCTGAAAATTGGCTTCATTTCAAAAACAGTAGGAAATTCATGAGAGAAGTTTTGGGAAGATGGAATATTTTAGTGATCTAATTCCATAATGTTTATGCTGTCTTACAAATAGTAGTAACTAGGCTTCACTTCTAACAACACTAAGAATCTACCCCATTCAGTGTGTTTGACTTCATTGAAAAATAAATGTATTATGAAAACATGAACAAAGAATATTGGAGACTAGGGGCGCCTGGGTGGGTTCAGTCCGTTAAGCATCTGTCTTCTGCTCAGGTCATGATCCTAGGGTCCTGGGATCGAGCCCCAAGGGGTTTGGACGGAGGATGGGGTTGAAATGATAGAGCCCTTAGGGCTTTGCTCCAGGTCAGGCTGGGTGTGGTTCAAAAGACAGGGTGGGAACTGGACTTTGAGAAGTATTCTCATGGCTCTGTAGCAATTTCCTTGACAGACTCTAGCAAGGAATTTTTTAAATGCTAGGTTTTACTTAATTTTTGAATAGATTATACATTTACAAGGCTCAAAAATTAAATATACTATGAAGTTTATCAGGAAAAAAAGTCTCTCTAATGCTCCAGGTCCCCAGCCACCCAGGTTTCATCCCTGAGGCCACCAGTATTACCAGCTGCTTGTTTATCTTCCAGAGGTATTTTATACATACAGGCAGATAGGCATTCATATTATATAACTTTCTGCCTCACTTTTAATACAAGTGGTAGTGCAGTACACAAATTCTTCTGTGTGCTGCTTTATGTCTTTACAATATTTGGGATATCGTTTCATTTTATTAGCTAGGTTCCTCATTCTTTTTTGAAGCTGCAGAGTATTCCATTGTAGCAATATACAAATATTCTTTAACTAGTTCACACTTTTGGAGGCTTCCCATTATTTGCCATGATTATATACATGATGCAATGAACTACTCTATTCTTCACTTATTTTGTGCCAGACACCCCTTTGGCAGTCTGGTAAAGCCTGTGAATCTCTTTTCACTGTAAAGGTCTCTTTCAAGTGTATAAAATAAAATCCTTCAGATTAAGCAAAATTCAATTATACTGAAATATGGTTATCAAAATTTTTTTTGTTTAAAAATAAATGCACTTATTTATTAATGACTTAAGTAACAAGATCTGGCAGTGGTACTAATAACTACTCTAATTTCAAAGTATGAATGAACATAAATGATATTTCAGAATATCTGTAATAGAAGATCTGATTTTTACTAGTAACAGAGGTGCAGGCTGATACTATTGCGGTTTCTTGCCTACTTTCATTATTAAAGGAAATGACAAACTTCAGTTAGATTTTCATTAAACAGTTTTTCCTCCTGTTTTCATCCTGTTTGTTGAATCCCCTAGATTTTCCTGTGCAGCCCTTATTAAGAAACCTTGACTTAGGCAGATATCATTTCCTAAATATTAAGATATGTTTGTATATAGTTGTAAATTCCCAGAAGTGTTTTAAATTAGCATGTACTAATACATTTGTCATTGAATGCCTATTGTCAAATTGCCAGAAATATGGGCACTTAACCAGCGTTGAACGAGGGTGTGTTAGCAAGCATTTGCCAATCTGAGAGATGAAAAAATAGTATCCTGGTGTAGCTTTATTTTATTTGTCTTATTAAAAGCACACTTGCGCATTTTTTTTCATATATTTAAGAGGCATTTCCTGTCTGTTCAGGTCCTTTGCTTATTGTTTGGTTGGTTTGTTGTTGGCAGGTTTGTTGGGGCGTGAATCACAAACAGCGATGTGAACAGCGCCCCCTAGAGTTAAACACGGAGGCCCTACTTGCTGGTGCCGGTGAAGGTTTACTTTGCTCTCCATTGTGTTTTTACTTCAGATTATTGTTTCTTTGAGACATCTAAATAGATTAAAATAGCATCTGGAATCGTTAGGGCACTAGTCTTACTTAGGTGACAATGTTGTCCAGGACAAATCTGAAAGAAGTCACAGCAATTTGATAACTGAGGTTATCTCTGGCAAGGAGAGGGGCATGGAAAAGGTGTGAAATAATTTTTACTTTGACTTTTTTCAGTGCTGGAATTATGTATTATTTGTATGCAACAAATAAATGATAAAAATGTATATACATGATGAAAATTCAAATAAGAACGAAGCATATACAAAGAACGAGGCATATACAAAAAAAGTCTATACAAAGAACATATACAAGCATATGTTATATACATATACAAAGAACAGTATATACAAGAAGCATATACAAAGAACAGTAAAAGAACCTCTTCTTCTGGCAAACCTGGGTGGTTCAGTCGGTTAAGTATCTGCCTTTGGCTCAGTCATGATCCCAGAGTCCTGGCCTGGAGTCCCGCATCAGGCTCCTGGCTTAGCAGGGAGCCTGCTTCCCCCTCTGCCTGCTGCTCCCCCTGCTTGTGCTCGCTTGCTCTCTGACAAATAAATAAATTTTTCCAATGTCCTTCCAGCCTTGAGATTTTAAGAACAATGATACTGGGGATGCTTCCTTGAGCCAAATTGTGATTTTGAAATACCTTCTCTCTAAGATCCAGAGCTCCTGAGAGACATAACTGGTTCCAGGTCTAGAGTAGGAAATGTATAAAATGAGCCTGATGTTATACCAGATAGCAAGAAGTTACCAAAGACTAGTAGGTCATCGGCAAAGAATGCAGGACCCGGCTGACCGAGAGAGACAGCATCTAGAGCATCAGTAAGGATAATAACTTCATGGCCTGAAGTGCAAAACAAAATGCTAACCTGAAATACTAAATAAAATAAAAAGAATTCATACTGGGAGGTTCATACTGGGAGGCTAAGTGGTTATACTCGGAGATAGCAAAGGCCCAGCCTTGACCATGTCTTTGATATGCAAACTAGCCCGTTCAGATTTAGAGCTCTTCTCTCAGGCCCATGAACACTGTGAAGCAGTATTACTTTGCCTGGACCACCCCAGGCCCAAATGCCAGACAACGAGGGGCCATCCCTGTAGCTGAGAGCTCACTGAAATAATTCAAACGAGCTAATCTTAAATTGATTAGACTGTCCTGCTTTGATTTGCCCTTGAAGTTCAATTAAGGTGGCCTGGCCTCTTTCCCCACTCCTGCCCCTTTTGCCTCCTCACCATGCTGGTGTTTTTTCCAGGTGGCCCCGCTCCTCCTTTTTCTAGGGCTGTGAGCATCATCTATTTTGTTTCCCCAAACTTCTGTGTCTTTGTGGCCAGGCCTGACCAACCATCGCATACAAGAACATAGAACATTAGCACAACAATATATTCCAGAATTATCTTGTGTTTTCCTTGCTTCAGTTCTAGAATCAGCCATTTCTTCAGAGTCTTGGTTCCTTTTATTGGAGAATGGTATTGAGAAACCAGTATCTGGGCCCTAAGTGTATTTTATGTACAAGGGTATCAGTGCTTGTGGCAATACTTGCTCTCATCTGACCAAGGCCCCAAGGTTGGAGGCAATATGGTGTAATGAGTAAGAGAGTGGCTGGATTCAGACTGCCTGAATCCAAATCCTAGCCACCATGAATAAGGTGTGAGGCCTTGGGAAAGTCATTTAAACTCTTATCATTTGATCACCTATACGATGGTGTGTATATACCTACTTCAAAACATTGCTGTGAGAATTTAGTGAGATATACAGGTAACGTTCTTAGACTCACGCAGAGCGCAGAGATATTATTCAGTTAATATTTGTGGAATGAATGATCCTCATGTTGACCAGAAACTCCTTCAGAAGAATGAAAATGAGAGGGAAATCCTGATTTATGTCCTTTTCAGAACATAAATGAAAAATGAGTTTGTCAGAGGTCCTTAAAAATTCCCCATGATAATTTTAAAATTATTTTTAATATATTGTGAGAAGTTAGAGGATATCCCTATATTTTAAAAAAAATGCTTTCCCCTTGTTTATGTTCATATTCTTTTTTCTAATTATTAAAAAAAAAAAAAAAGAAAGAAACACACAAAACTGGTACCAAACCTGGATATCACGCTATATCTGGGATTCTGATCATCATGTCATCACAGAACACAGAACACACCAGGAGCACTGGATAGGCCGTGGGGCAAGTGGAAGAGGAGGGCGCTCTAGAAAGACAAGGCCCTGCGGTCAATTTTCCCTGGTGTTCCCTTGCGGGGGAGTGAGAGCTGCCAGAGAGAGAGCTGTTTGCAAAAGGAGCTATAAGGCAAAGCAGGGACTCCACATCCCCAGCTTGTTTTTAATAACATTCCCTGGACAACTTACAACTCCCATTCTATCCCAAATTCCTGATTTAATGACTCATAGAGACAGCTATTCTAAAGTCTCTCACCAGAGAAGCTTATTTGGTTCCCACGGGGCAGGAGTAATATTAGCAATATTCTACCTAATTTTTATGCTTCCAATTGGTATTTCGGTCCCTTTGCAATTCTTGCTCAAGTTTTTTTCCTCATCTTCTAGGTCTGATAAAGTAATTTCCAAATTACTTTGTTGAAAACTCATGACTCGGTAGAATCTTTTAGTCATTTGCAACAGGCCAGACTAATGATTTAACATGAAAATGGGATGGATTTCCCATCAGGGTTCCCAGAGTAGGCTACTACTGTGTTTTTTGTGACCTAACACAATGAAAGGCATTGTCACTAGATGATTCAGCTAGTTAGAATCTCAACTCCCTTTCTGGGGAGGAAATTTGAGGCATGGTGTTTATATTAGATGCGAGGGTAATGCTTACACGGACAGTAATGCTTCCATTCTCCTCCATCAATGCCAGGCAGAGACTATGAACAGAGAAGTAGAAGGAAGGTCAACCAGCCACCATGACCAGAAGCAAACCTTGTAGCCAACTCAAACCTATCACGTTTCCTTGCTGTCTGTCTGTCTGTCTCTCGGTCTCACGCAGGCACACACAGGGCCTCAGTTGCTCCACTGCTGTAATGCCCTTCTCAGTAAAATTCCCTAAGGCAAAATCAACTGTAACCGGAGTTTTCAGCTCATTCAGTATCAGTGGGAAAAGTGCCATGTTGGACTTTGACTGACAGCCACAAAAACCAGTTTGACTGAGAGTGGCAAGGCCACAAGGTCTAGGTGGAGTATTAACTCACCAGCTTGGAATGGTTACTTGGAGAACGCTCACACTGCCCCTTAGGCTTCAGTCTGAGTTTCTAAGAGTGTTGAAGTCATAGAGACAACTAAACAAATGTACAGCAGGAAGATTTTTTTATTTAGAAGTCAACCACACACACACACACACACACATACACACACAAAAGCTCTTCTGTCACCAGGGATCCCTGGAAAGTGATATCTGAAATTCCGCTCCAAGTCAACTGCCTTCACTTCTCGTTTTTGTGTGATCTTCAACTCCCGACTGATAGAAGCCCCATGGAGTTGAATTTTAATTGGCATGAGAGACGAGGGAGAGAGTTTTGCCCTAACCTTTCTGAAGAAAGGCAAGCATATTTTTTATATAAATTCCAAGGCCAGGTAAGGAAATCCTTTTACACATTAGACTGGAGTAAAGGAAATGAAAATAAGCTTTAGTACTTCTTTCCTATACTAAATGTGGGAAAAATTAGTTACTATTTTTTCCTTTTTTTTAAAAAAGGATTTTATTTATTTATTTGACAAAGAGAAAGAGAGAGAGAGATCACAAGTAAGCAGAGAGGCATGCAGAGAGAGAGGGGGAAGCAGGCTTCCCGCTGAGCAGAGAGCCTGATGTGGGGCTCGATCCCAGGACCTGGAGATCATGACCTGAGCCGAAGGCAGAGGCTTAACCCACTGAGCCACCCAGGTGCCCCTATTTTCCCCTTCTACTTGTGCTCTTATTTTGACTGTTGACAGTATGATTTTCCTACATTAAATCCAAGTTTATTGAATACTGCCAAAGCCTTTGTACTGTGCCATCCACCAGAGTTCTGACATTTAACATCTTCTCATTTGAAAAACACCAGGTTAATTTTAAAACATTTATCCAGTTAAAATAGAACCCAAATGATTAATGTCTTGGAATTTTTTTTTTAAGATTTTATTTATTTATTTGACAGACAGAGATCACAAGTAGGCAGAGAGGCAGGCAGAGAGGGAGGGGGAAGCAGGCTCCCCGCTGAGCAGAGAGCCGATATGGGGCTCGATCCCAGGACCCTGAGATTGCGACCCGAGCTGAAGGCAGAGGCTTAACCCACTGAGCCACCCAGGCGCCCCAATGTCTTGGAATTTTGTTGTTTGAAAATGTCAAATAAAAAGTCCTTTAGGGGCGCCTGGATGGCTCCGTCAGTTAAGTGTCTGACTTTTGATTTCCGCTTGTGAGATTGAGCCCCGGGTCAGTCTCCACAATTAGCACGGTGTCTGCTTGACATTCTCTCTTCCTCTCCCTCTGCCCCTTCCCCTGCTCTCTTTCCCTCTCTCTCAAATAAATAAGTAGATTAAAAAAAAAAAAGGGCAGTCCTTTAATTTGGTGATTTTTCATTGGTGAGGGTGTTGTGAAGTCATATAAGTAAGCCAAATGTGTGAAGGAAGAGCATGAGTATCTGAGTCAGAGAGACCTAACTAGTAATCCAAAGCATGTCACTCACAAGCCTTGTGACTTTAGCCTGCATACTTAACCTATCTGAGTCTCTGTTTCCTCACCTGGAGACAGCTCCACACAGGAGAGCTGTAAAGTTCAATTATGACGTGGGAAGGACTGACACGTGTCTATTCTGCACACTATTTAATTGTCCTCTCCTCCTTCCTCTAAATGTACAGAAACTGCATAACAGTTTTGTCATTCTCCCTAAAGGCATCTGGGATCCAGGGAAGCAAAAGAATGATAAAGAGAACCACCTGGTTGATCAGGTTCAAAATACAGAAGCAGATGGATTAGTTTTAATTTTTCATTTGTTTTTGGTTTTGTTTTCATTTAATCTGTGGCTTTTCTTCTGAACTGAAGTGAATCCCTCTAGATCTAGTGTCCTCCTCAGACCACCTACTTCAGTGGATTTCCACTCTGGCATGCGATAGAATCACTTAGAGAACTTTCTTAAAGTGCAGATTCCTGTCTCCACCCCCAGAGATTCCCTGTTTCCCTGGGGGTGAATTAGTGTGTGTGGTTTGAGAAACCCACAGGCCACTCTCCATTGAGACTCAGATGATTTTGGGGGCCCTCCACCATCTCATATGCCTGGCTTTATTACAAAACCCAAGGAAAAGATACTCAAACTAGAAAACATTCATTTTTGAGTGCTCGTATTTGTGTGCTGGCTGTCACCGGCATGTTCTGGATGCCTCAGCTCACCTATCCCTCAAGGGAGAGGGCCAGCCCTTCTGAGAAGCCAGACCCACATCCTGAGCTTCAGACCATGGGGCTGGCATCCCAGGAGCTGCCTTGTTTGGACATGGCAATGAGACCTGGCTTGGTGAGGGGGTAACAAGACTCCTGTGAAACGTTGAACTGCAACTACCAGACGGGGATGGGGAATCAGGGAGAAAGGTCGATGAGGGTGAAGGTAAACTGGTTCAATCTTGGGCCAAGAAGCTTTTTTTTTTTTAAAATATTTTATTTATTTATTTGACAGAGAGCTCACAAGGAGGCAGAGAGGCAGGCAGAGAGAGAGGAGGAAGCAGGCTCCCCACTGAGCAGAGAGCCTGATGCGGGGCTCGATCCCAGGATCCTGGGACCATGACCTGAGCTGAAGGCAGAGGCTTTAACCCACTGAGCCACCCAGGTGCCCCAAGAAGCTTATTTTTAAATCAAGAATAAACCAAGAATTGAGATTCAATCAAAGATGGGGGGAAAGCCAGGAGATTGTAGCTACGATGGCTCAACACTGTTCCTTCTCTCTGCCTTTCTGTTGTGACAGTTGTACACCCTGATTATAGTTTCAAATGAAGTACAGCTCCCAGTGTCTCTGCCTGTTCCTATGCTCACCTTTCCTTGATGATGCTTGGGGGCAGAGATGGCTCCCAGCAACCAAGTTTATTCATTCCCCACATATATGGGCATGCCCCAGCCTTGTCCAGGGTAACTCCCACTGTTCAGAATCTGAGGTTGATGGGTATTTTGATAAGAGAAAAATGTCAACTTGGGAACTGTAAGAGCCATATTCTTCCATGTGAACTGTGAAAGAGAGAAATGAGTCCACATTAGGAGGAATGCAGTTAAGGATAGAAGAGTCAAAAAGAGGCAAGATGGAGACTGAAGACATTCTGGATTTCCTACAGAGTTTGGTTCCCCCATCCATGTGTGCTATTATCCCATCTGCATCTGTACCTTTTAGTTTATAATTAATGCCCCTTTGTTAATGTAGCTGGAACTGGCTTCTGCTACTTATACAGTTGGCCCTTAAACACCAGGGTTTGAACTGCATAGATCCACTTAACTCAGACTGTGTTGATAAATACAGTACAGCTCTGTAAATGTATTTTCTCTTCCTTATGATTTTCTTAAGAACGTTTTCTTTTCTCTAGATTACTTTATTATTTATTATTATTATATTATATTATTATATTTATTTATATTATATTTATAATATAATATTTATATTAATATTTATTATTATATTATTATTTATTTAAGAATACAGTATAGAATACATATAATACCCAAAATATGTGTTAGTCTACTGTTTATGTTATTGGTAAGCTATTCCTTAACAGTAGGCTACTAGCATTTTGAAGAGTCAAAAGTAATATGTGAATTTTCAATTTCAGCACCCCAACCCCTATGTTGTTGAAAGGTCAACTGTAATCAAAAAAGCTCTAATGAGTATGGATATCATGTATGAATCATTATATTTTTCATGTTCAAACCAGTGAGAGACTAGTGCTTTCCCAATGAAGAAGGCAAAACACATGTGGAAGAAAGCAACTAAGGGCAGGATGTCAGGGTTTAAATCTTCCTCTTAGAATCCCTCAACCACACAGAATCATAGACTATTGACATTAGTTCTTATAAGTAACTCATTTCCACTGCCCCATATCATAGCTAGATGATATTGGGAAGAGTTTTTAACCCTCGTAGATTTAACTATAATATGGCCATAAAGATTCGGGAGTGAAATCATTCACTCTCTTGAGGTTTATTCCAACATTAAAACCTCTGTGTCGAGTTTGATAAGTTCTTTATAGATTTTGGACACTAGCCCTTTATCTGATATGTCGTTTGCAAATATCTTCTCCCATTCTGTCAGCTGTCTTTTGGTTTTGTTGACTGTTTCCTTTGCTGTGCAAAAGCTTTTGATCTTGATGAAATCCCAATAGTTCATTTTTGCCCTTGCTTCCATTGCCTTTGGCGATGTTCCTAGG
>PISX010014962.1:0-50641 GCA_004024625.1 Mellivora capensis | reverse complement strand
TTCCAATCCAGGAGCATGGAACATTTTTCCATTTCTTTGTGTCTTCCTCCATTTCTTTCATGAGTACTTTATAGTTTTCTGAGTATAGATTTTTAGCCTCTTTGGTTAGGTTTATTCCTAGGTATCTTATGGTTTTGGGTGCAATTGTAAATGGGATTGACTCCTTAATTTCTCTTTCTTCTGTCTTGTTGTTGGTGTATAGAAATGCAACTGATTTCTGTGCATTGATTTTATATCCTGACACTTTACTAAATTCCTGTACAAGTTCTAGCAGTTTTGGAGTTGAGTCTTTTGGGTTTTCCACATATAGTATCATATCATCTGCAAAGAGTGATAGTTTGACTTCTTCTTTGCCAATTTGGATGCCTTTAATTTCTTTTTGTTGTCTGATTGCTGAGGCTAGGACTTTTAGTACTATGTTGAATAGCAGTGGTGATAATGGACATCCCTGCCATGTTTCTGACCTTAGTGGAAAAGATCTCAGTTTTTCTCCATTGAGAATGATATTTGCGGTGGGTTTTTCATAGATGGCTTTGAAAATATTGAGGTATGTGCCCTCTATCCCTATACTTTGAAGAGTTTTGATTAGGAAGGGATGCTGTACTTTGTCAAATGCTTTTCCAGCATCTATTGAGAGTATCATATGGTTCTTTTTCTTTCCTTTATTAATGTATTGTATCACATTGATTGATCTGTGGATGTTGAACCAACCTTGCAGCCCTGGAATAAATCCCACTTGGTCGTGGTGAATAATCCTTTCAATGAACTGTTGGATCCTATTGGCTAGTATTTTGGTGAGAATTTTTGCATCTGTGTTCATCAAGGATATTGGTCTGTAATTCTCTTTTTTGATGGGATCTTTTTCTGGTTTTGGGATCAAGGTGATGCTGGCCTCATAAAATGAGTTTGAAGTTTTCCTTCCATTTCTATTTTTTGGAACAGTTTCAGGAGATAAGGAATTAATTCTTCTTTAAATGTTTGGTAGATTTCCCCTGGGAAGCCGTCTGGCCCTGGGCTCTTGTTTATACGGAGATTTTTGATGACTGCTTCAATCTCCTTACTGGTTATGCATCTGTTCAGGTTTTCTATTTCTTCCTGGTTCAGTTGTGGCCATTTATAAGTCTCTAGGAATGCATCCATTTCTTCCAGATTGTCAAATTTTCTGGCATATAGTTACTCATAATATGTTCTTATAATTGTTTGTATTTCTTTGGTGTTGGTTGTGATTTCTCCTCATTCATTCATGATTTTATTTATTTGGGTCCTTTCTCTTTTCTTTTTGGTAAGTTTGGCCAGTGGTTTATCAATCTTATTAATTCTTTCAAAGAACCATCTCCTACTTTCGTTGATTTGTTCTATTGTTTTTTGGTTTTTATTTCATTGGTTTCTGCTCTGATCTTTATGATTTCTCTTCTCCTGCTGGATTTATGCTTTTTGTGTTGTTCTTTCTCCAGCTCCTTTAGGTATAGGGTTAGGTTGTGTACTTGAGACCTTTTTTGTTTCTTGAGAAAGGCTTGTATCACTATGTATTTTCCTCTCAGGACTGCCTTTGCTGTGTCCCACAGATTTTGAACCATTGTGTTTTCATTATCATTTGTTTCCATGATTTTTTTCAATTTTTCTTTAATTTCCTGGTTTACCCATTCATTCTTTAGAAGGATGCTGTTTAGTCTCCATGTAGTTGGGTTCTTTCCAAATTTCCTCTTGTGATTGAGTTCTAGCTTCAGAGCATTGTGGTCTGAAAATATGCAGGGAATGAGCCCAATCTTTTGATACTGGTTGAGACCTGATTTTGACCCAGGAAGTAATCTATTCTAGAGAATGTTCCACGTGCACTCGAGAAGGATATGTATTCTGTTACTTTGGGATGGAATGTTCTGAATATATCTGTGATGTCCATCTGGTCCAGTGTGTCACTTAAGGCCTTTATTTCCTTGATGATCTTTTGCTTGAATGATCTGTCCATTTCAATGAGGGGAGTGTTAAAGTCCGCTATTATTTTTGTATTATTGTCGATGTTTTCTTTGATTTTGTTATTAATTGGCTTATATAGTTGGCTGCTTCCATGTTAGGGGCATAGATATTTAAAATTGTTACATCTTCTTGTTGGACAGAGCCTTTTGAGTATGATATAATGTCTTTCCTCATCTCTTATTATAGTCTTTTGCTTAAAATATGATTTATCTGATATAAGTATTGCCACCCCAGCTTTCTTTTGATGACCATTAGCATGGTAAATTGTTTTCCACCCCCTCATTTAAAATTTGTAGGTGTATTTGGGTCTAAAATGAGTTTCATGTAGACAGAATATTGATGGGTTTTGGTTTTTTATCCATTCTGATACCCTGTGTCTTTTGATTGGGGCATTTAGCCCATATACATTCAGGAGAACTATTGAGAGATATGAATTTAGTGCCATTGTATTGCCTGTAAGGTGATTATTACTGTATATTGTCTCTGTTCCTTTCTTAAGGAATCTCCACACTGTTTACCAAAGTTGCTGCACCAACTTGTATTCCCACCAACAGTGTAAGAGGGTTCCCCTTTCTCCACATCCTGTCCAGCACATGTTGTTTCCTGTCTTGTTATTTTTGGCCATTCTTATTGGTGTAAGGTGGTATCTCAATGTGGTTTTGATTTGAATCTCCCTGATGGCTAGTGATGATGATCATTTTTTCATAAGTCTGATAGCCATTTGTATGTCTTCATTGGAGAATTGTCTGTTCATGTCTTCTGCCCATTTTTGACATGATTATCTGTTTTGTGTGTGTTGAGTTTGAGAAGTTCTTAATAGATCCTGGATATCAGCCTTTTGTCTGTACCCTCATTTGCAAATATCTTCTCCCATTCCGTGAGTTGCCTCTTTGTTTTGTTGACTGTTTCCTTTGCTGTGCAGAAGCTTTTGAACATGATGAAGCCCCAAAAATTCATTTTTGCTTTTGTTTCCTTTGCCTTTGGAGACATATCTTGAAAGAAGTTGCTGTGGCTGATATTGAAGAGGTTACTGCCTATATTCCCCTCTATGATTCTGATGGATTCCTGTCTCACGTTGAGGTCTTTTATCCAGTCTTTTATCCATTTCGAGTTTATCTTTGTGTATGGTGTAAAAGAATGGTCGAGTTTCATTCTACATATAGCTGTTCAATTTTCCCAGCACATCTACTGAAGTGATTGTCTTTTTTCCACTGTATATTTTCCCTGCTTTGTCAATTATTTGACCGTAGAGTTTAGGGTCCATATCTAGGCTCTCTACACTGTTCCACTGGTTTATGTGTCTGTTTTTATGGCAGTACCATGCTGTCTTAGTGATCACAGCTTTGTAGTAAAGCTTTAAATCAAGCAAGGTGGTGCCCCCAGTTTTCTTTTTCTTTTTCAGCATTTCCTTAGCAATTCGTAGTCCCTTCTGCTTCCATACAAATTTTAGGATTGTTTGCTCCAGCTCTTTGAAAAATACCGGTGGAATTTTGATCGGAATGGCATTAAAAGTATAGATTGCTATAAGCCATATATACATTTTAACAAGTTTATTCTGCCAATCCATGAGCATGGAATGATCTTCCACCTTTTCTTTCAATTTCTTTCATGAGTGGTTTGTAGTTCCTCGAGTACAGATCCTTGACCTCTTTGTTTAGGTTTATTCCCAGGAATCTTATGGTTCTTGGTGCTATAGTAAATGGAATCGACTCTAATTTCCCTTTCTGTATTTTCATTGTTAGTGTATAAGAAAGCCACTGATTTCTGTACATTGACTTTTTATCCTACCACATTACTGAATTGCTGTATTAGTTCTAGTAGTTTGGGGGTGGAGTCTTTTGGGTTTTCCATATAAAGTATCATGTCATCTGCAAAGAGAGAGTGTTTGATTCTTCATTGCCAATTTGGATATCTGTTATTTCTCTTTGTTATCTTATTGCTGTTGATAGGACTTCTAGTACTATGTTGAACAAGAGTGGTGAGAGTGGGCATCCTTGTCGTGTTCCTGATCTCAATGGGAAAGCAGTGAGCTTTTTCCCATTCAGGATGATATTTGCTGTGAGTCTTTCATAGATAGATTTTATGAAGTTTGGGAGTGTTCCCTCTATCCCTATACTTTGAAGTGTTTTAATCAGGAATTGATGCTGGGTATTCATCCTTTCTGATGGAGGCATAATACTCCATAGTTTATATGGAGCATATCTACCCAACTTTTGTAGCAACATGGACGGGACTGGAAGAGATTATGTTGAGTGAAATAAGTCAAGCAGAGAGAGACAATTATCATATGGTTTCACTTATTTGCAGAGCATAACTAATAACACGGAGGACATGGGGAGATGGAGAGGAGAAGGGAGTTGAGGGAAATTGGAGGGGGAGATGAACTGTGAGAGACAATGGACTCTGAAAAACAACCTGAGGGTTTTGAAGGGGCGGGGGGTGGGAGGTTGGGGGAGCCAGCTGGTGGGTATTATGGAGGGCATGCATTGCATGGAGCACTTGGTGTGGTTCAAAAACTATGAATTCTGTTATGCTGTAAAGAAAAAAAAAATGGAATGGATGCTGGATTTTGTCAAATGCTTCTTCTGCATCAACTGAGAGGACCATGTGGTTCTTCTCTCTTCTCTTAATGATTTGTTCTATCACATTGATTGATTTGCGAATGTTGAATCATCCTTGAAACCCAGGGATGAATCCCACCTGCTCATGGTGGATAATCTTTTTAATGTGCTGTTGGATCCTGTTTGCTAGGATCTTGTTGAGAATCTTAGCACCCATATTCATCAGTGCTATTGGTCTGAAATTCTCCTTTTCTGTGGGGTCTTTGCCTGGTTTGGGGATCAGGGTAATGCTGCTTCATAAAAAGAGTCCAGAAGTTTTCCTTCTGCTTCAATTTTTTGAAACAGCTTCAGGAGAATATGTGTTATTTTTTCTTTGAAAGTTCGGTAGAATTCCCAGGGAATCCATCAGTTCCTGGGCTTTTGTTTTTTAGGAGGCTTTAATCATTGCTTCAATCTCATTACTAGATATTGGTCTATTCAGTTTGTCAATTTCTTCCTGGTTCAAAGCTAGGGTAACTGAGGCAGAAGACAGACTTAGTGATCTAGGGGATAAACAGATAGGGAGAAAGGATCAGGAGGAAGCCTGGAACAAACAGCTTAGAAGACATGAAAACAGAATTAGGGAAATACATGATACCATGAAACATTCCAACGTCAGAATTATTGGAATCCCTGAGGGGAGGAGAAAGAAAGAAGACTGGGAGATATATTTGAACAAATTCTCCATGAAAAATTTCCCAATCTCATGAATGGAACCAGTGTTCATGTACTAGAGGCAGAAGGGTTTCCCCCCAAGATCATAGAATCTAGAAAGACTTGGAGACACGTGATAGTGAAAATGATGAATCATAATTGTAGACAGGAGCTCTTGAAAGCTGCTAGCACAAAGAAATTCCTTATGTACAGAGGAAAGCCCATCAGAATTATGTCAGACCTTTCCACAGAAACCTGGCAAGCCAGAAAGGGCTGGAAAGATGTATTCAGGGTACTAAATGAGAAGAACATGTAGCCAAGAATACTTTATCCAGCAAGACTGACATTAAAAATTGGTGGAGATATAAAGAGCTTCCAAGACCAGCAAGGTTTAAAGGAGTATGTGACCACCAACCTGACACTGTAGGAAATATTAAGGGGGGGTTCTATAAAAGAGAAAAAATCCTAAGAATATCATTGAACTGAAATATATGGTGACAGTCTATAGAAACAAAGACTTTACAGATAACACGATGTCAATAAAAACGTATCTATCAATAATCACTCTCAACGTGTATGGCCTAAATGTGCCCATAAAATGACACAGGGTTGCAGATTGGATAAAATGACAGGACACATCCATATGTTGTCTACAAGAGACCCATTTTGAACCTAAGGATACATCCAGACTGAAAGTGAAGGGATGGAGAAGCATCTTTCTTGCCAATGGGCCTCAAAAGAAGGCTGGGGTAGTGATTCTCATATCAGATAAATTAGATTTTAAACTAAAGACTGTAGTCAGAGATACAGAAGGACAGAAGACATCATTCTTAAAGGGACTATCCACCAAGAAGATCTAACAATTGTAAATATTTATGCCCCTAATATGGGAGCAGCCAATTACATAAGAAAACTGTTAACCAAGATAGTCATATTGATATGAATACATTAATATTAGGAGATCTTAACACACCACTCTCAGTAATAGATCATCCAAGCAGAAAAATCAATAAAGAAACAAGAGCATTGAATGACACATTGGACCAGATAGACCTCAAAGATATATACAGAACATTCCACCCTAAAACAACAGAATACTCATTCTTCTCAAGTGCACATGGAACCTTCTCCAGAATAGACCACATACTGGGTCACAAATCAGGACTCAGCCGATACCAAAAGATTGAGATTATTCCCTGCATATTCTCAGATCACAATGCTTTGAAACTGGAGCTCAATCACAAGAAAACGTTTGGAAGGAACTCAAACACCTGGAAGCTAAAGACCACCTTGCTTAAGAATGCTTGGATCAACCAGGAGATCAAAGAAGAACTTAAACAATTCATGGAAACCAATGAGAATGAAGACACGTCGGTCCAAAACCTATGGGACATAGCAAAGGCAGTCCTAAGGGGGAAATACATAGCCATCCAAGCTTCCCTCAAAAAACTGGAAAAATCCAGAATTCACCAGCTGTCTCTAGACCTTAAAGAACTGGAGAATCAACAACAAATTAAGCCAACTCCTCACACAAGAAGGGAAATAATCAAGATTAGAGCAGAGATCAATGAGATAGAAACTAGAGATACAGTAGAATGCATCAATAAAACTAGAAGCTGGTTTTTTGGAAGAATCAATAAGATCGATAAACCATTGGCCAAACTAATCCAAAAGAAAAGAGAGAGTACCCAAATTAATAAAATTATGAATGAAAAGGGAGAGATCTCTGTTCCTTTCTGATCTACTACTTTTAGGCTCTCTCTTTGCTTAGAGGACCCCTTTCAATATTTCCTGTAGAGCTGGTTTGGTGTTTACAGTTTCTTTCAGTTTTTGTTTGTCCTGGAAGCTTTTTATCTCTCCTTCTATTTTCAATGATAGCCTAGCTGGATATAGTATTCTGGGCTGCATGTTTTTCTCATTTAGTGCTCTGAATATATCATGCCAGTTCTTTCTGGCCTGCCAGGTCTCTGTGGATAAGTCTGCTGCCAATAAAATATTTTTACCATTGTATGTTACAGACTTCTTGTCCCGGACTGCTTTCAGTATTTTATCTTTGTCGCTAAGACTTATAAATTTTACTATTAGATGACGGGGTGTGTACCTATTCTTATTGATTTTGAGGGGAGTTCCTCTCACCTCCTGAATCTTGATGCTTGTTCCCTTTTCCATATTAGGGAAATTCTCTACAGTAATTGTCTCAAATATACCTTCTGCTCCCCTGTCTCTTTCTTCTTCTTCTGGAATCCTAATTATTCTAATGTTGTTTCATCTTATGGTACCACTTATCTCTCGAAATTTCCCCTCGTGGTCCAGTAGTCGTCTCTCTTTTGCTCATCTTCTTTATTCTCTGTCATTTGGTCTTCTATATCACTAATTCTCTCTTCTGCCTCATATATCCTAGCAGTAGGAGCCTCCATTTTTTATTGCACCTCATTAATAGATTTTTTATTTCAACTTGGTTAGATTCTAGTTCTTTTATTTCTCCAATTAGGGCTTTTATTTTTCCAGACAGGTTTCTCTAATATCTTCCTTGCCTTTTTTGAGCCAAGCTAGCACATTGAGAATTGTCATTCTGAACTCTAGATCTGACATATTACCAATGTCTGTATTGATTAGGTCCCTCACCTTTGGTACTGCCTCTTGTTCTTTTTTTTTTTTTTTTTGTGGTGGGTGAGTTTTTCTGCCTTGTCATTTTATCCAGATAAGAATATATGAAGGAGCGAATAAAATACTAAAAGGTGGCAAAGACCCCAGGGAAATGTGCTTTAGCCAAATCAGAAAATATCCCAAATTGTGGGGGGAAGAAAGGGGGTAAAAAGGAGTTCAGGAAAAAGAAATTAAAAAGAAAAAATACAAAAAAGAATATATATGTATATATTAGACTGGTGACTAGAACAGGGTCACCTACTTAATTTTGGGAGTATCTTGATCTCTTAGAAGAAACTACCTCCCAAAATTTTAAAGAATGAAAAATATATATAAGGGTAAACACAATGAAGGGATGGAATATGACCAAAAGATGACATTTTTTTTTTAAATTTCTAAAAAAGGAGTTGCTAAGATAAGTTGGTTGGGAGAATAAAAAAAAGAAAGTGGAGAGAATTTGCTCAGGCTGGAGACAAAGCCCTGTGCTAGATTTAGGGTATATTTTGATCTATTAGAGGAAGTTGTTTCCCAGACTTTTTTAGAAGAAAAAACCCTATGTGTATACAAAATATAAAGTTAGATACAATGAAGGGTAAAATATGAGTATCATAATGAAGGTTCAAAAAAGATTTCTTTTTTTATGAAAGGTATTGTTAAGATAAACTCATTAAAAAAACATTAAAAGAGGAAAAGGTAAAGGTTTAAAAAAATTTTAGCAGAAGAAAAAAATAAAATTAAAAAAAATTAACTTTGCAAGATTAAAGAATCATGGGGAGAAAGCCATGAATTCCATGCTTTGCTTTCTCTTCCTCTGGAATTCCACTTTTCGCCTTGGTAAATGAACTTGGTCTTGGCTGGAATTCTTGCTGATCTTCTGGGGGAGGGGCCTGCTGTAGTGATTCTAAAGTGTTTTTGCCCGAGGCAGAATTGCACCACCCTTGCCAGGGTCTGGGTAAGTACTCTGCTTGGCTTCGGGTTCGCTTTTGGGAGCTTTTGTTCCCTGAATGCTTTCCATAGAGTTATGGAGGATGGGAATGAAAATGGCGGCCTCCCAATCTCCAGCCCGGAGGAACCAAGAGATCGGCGCCCCACTCCTCATGCGCCCTTGGAGAAAAGTGCTCAATCACTCCTGTCTCCCTGGCCTCTGGCTGCGCTCTGAGCTCACCCAGCCTGTGACCAAGCATCTCTGTCTCTGGCACGCAGCCCCACCTGGAGTCTCCAAACCCTGCAGATCCCTGCACTCTTCCAGGGGGTTCTCCCTGGATCTTGTGGGGTCCCTGCTCATAGAGCAGTGGCCTGTGTCATGGATCAGTTTAAGGTAACCCCGAATTGAGAGCTCACTCCTTGGCTCCATCTCTGGAGCTCCATAGAGCTGATCTCCACACCCCAAAACCCTGATCTCTTGCACATCTCATGCTCTGTTGCTTCTTGGCTATTGGACAGCTTAATCCAGTCACTTGTCTGTCTCCTAAATGTATTATTGGTGTTAGCAGTTTGCACTCATGATTCATTACTCTTCAGGGTGGATGGTATGGAGAGATTGTATCTCTCCAAAATTCATGTTGAAGCCGTAATTTGATGGTAGGGCATTTGGGAGGTAATTAGGTCTGAGGGTGGAGCTTCCATGATAGGATCAGTGTCCTGATAAGAAGAGGAAAAGAGCCAACTCTCTTTCTCTCCACCATGTGAGGGTGAAATGAAGAAGATGGGTGTCTATTAGCCCTCACCAAGAACCTGACCATGCTGGCAACTTGATTTCAGACTTCTAAACTTTAAAACTATGATTATTAAATGTTTGTTGTTTAAGCCACCCAGTCTATGATATTCTGTTATAGAAGCCCGATCTAAGACAGTGGTTTCTTCTGAACCCCTTTCTACTCTAAAATATGTCATGCATATATCATCCATGCATGGTATTATCCACTTTTATTTGAGGCTCCTATCCATTATTCACCAAATGAAAGGGCATGTTATAAAATTTGTTTCCAGATCTGTGGTAGTTAATGCTTAGATTTATGTCCTTCTCTGGGATAGAAAGTGTCTAAAGACCATGGAATTATTGTTTCTGCTCAAGTGAACCAAAACCTTGCTGTATTCTATACATTATAGTTGACTCATTTCTTTGTACCTGACTTGCTGTCTGTACCCTGCCTGGCTCTTCTATGTCCATGTGAAATAATCTTTAATCATCTCATCATACACATGTTACAATTCACCTCATCCTCTTACTTAGGTTTTCAAGCTAAACTGTAATCTCATTTGTGTTGTCTTAGGTTGGCTTTTTTAATGTAGTGCAACAACAATCTCTCCTAGAATTTACATGCTCAGAGGTGTATCTACCAGGATTTTGAATATAGATACATAATTTCTTTCAGATTTCTAGGTGTATTAATTTTAAAACCTTTGGATCTCTATAGATCTAGATTAAATTCTGAATCTGCCACTTATCAACTGTGTGAACTTGGGCAAATTGTAACATTCTTTGGGCCTCAATTCATTTTCTTTAAATGTTTTATTTGTGCATAGGATTGTTTTGAGATTAAGTAAGATATTTATGTAAAATGCTCAGTACAATATCTGGTACATAGGGCACATGGTATATGCTCAATAAATGGTAGCAATTACTAATATTTTTGTTATGGTTCTTAATAAATGATGTTATGACCTTATGACAATGGAAATTAATGACATCAATATAGTAACTAGCAGGTTGTGGTGGACATTGTGTCCACAAATATTTGGTTCTCTTCTCATTCTGGGTGTACTGGAAGGTTAAAAGTCCCAGTCTCTTGAAGTTAAGCATGACCATACAACTGACTTTTGGTTAATGAAACATTTGAGAGCCGGTATGTGACTCAATATTATTCTCTTATCTCTTTCTCTCTCTGTCTTGGTTATTGGATAATCATTTATTGATAAGGCCGGGTCAACTCATGGAGCACTGAGTTTAAGCCATTTAGATTCTGGTATTATTACCAAAGCATAATTATCTTACTGTGACTTATTTATAAAGTCAGTGCAGGAAAATTCGATATCATAGGTGATTTTTTCTTGGCTGAGCTCGCCTGCAAGGAAAGTTAGTGGTCAGCAGTGGTCAGAGGGACTAAATCTAGGATTGGGCAAGGAGTGATTTAAATGTATCCTAAGGACTGTGGTTACCACATGCTTCATTTGAGCTGGCTCTCATAGCAGAGAGTGATTTGGATACTAAGCTATGTCAGGTGCAGCCACCACCTCAGTTCTAGGGAGAACATGATCCAGTCACTGGGGCACAAAGAAGAGGTCCAGCTCCTGGGAAGGACAAGCCTGCAACATGTAACCACATATAGAAAGGGCTTCAGTGAAGAATTCCAGCCCCAGAAGGTGACCCAGGATACCTATAAAAAAATTGAGGCAGAAATCCAGTTCTTGAACTTGGTAAATATGGTGGGTTTGTGGTAGAGGGGCAGAGTTTGATAGAATGGAAAAGAGAGAAATGTTGAATTACTCTCTCATTTGGAGTAAAATACTAAAATGTTGCATTGTGTTTTAAAAACTTTAAACTCAAACTATTAGACAAATGAAACTCAAAGTGCCTGAAGAAGTAGCCACACAATTAAATAGTCATCAATTAAACCTAGTATAGACTTCACTCTTGAAATTTCATTATGGCTTGTGAAAATTTTAGTAATTAAAAAATACTGTAGTGCAGTAATTAAACATGAAATAGTATAGCTTGAAAAGGAGAAACTGAACCCTGTCAGAAAATGATCAGGTCACAAAAATTATGAATTTTATATTGCAGCTATGCAGAAAGTTTGAAGAAAAAGAATCCTTAGGTTTTTTACTTGTCTGTCAGGAAGAATAAACTGATGGAGTGAACCATGACAATTTAAAGGTTTAGTGAGCTGTAGCAAGAATGTTATCAGTAAAAATGGCTGCAGGTTATGTGGGAATGCCACCTCCTTCAGATGTCTTATAAATTGCTCCAGGTCTTGCTGCCATGTGGGTCCTGATGAATTTTTTCTCCCTTTTCTCTAGTTCTCTCTGGACAAATATGACATCTATTTTTCTGAAGTTTGTTGAAGAAATTTTTACTGCTGCTGCTGCTCATTTGTATGATTTCTGAGGTTCCTAGGGACCAATGTTGGGGAGACTGTAGCAGGTGCACAGAAGTGAAAAATACCCAGTAACATAGCTTAAACAGGATACAAGTTTATTTCTTTCTCTCATAAAAACAGTATAGAGTAGGTATGCTGGCTTCCTGGCCAATAGGGACCCAGGATTCTCTGAGGCGAAGCTCTGACATTTTAGTTGGCCTTGTCTTCAAAGTCATCTCTTGTTGCAGGCCATGAATAGGAGAAAATACAGAAGGGCAAAAATTTGCTTTTCCTATTCAATCAGCTTTCATTAAAGGAAGCATTTCTACTTTCATATTTCATTGGCTTAGACTTAGACACATTGCCATACCCAACTACAGGGGAAGGTAGAAAATGCAGGATTTAATTCCAGGCAGCAGGTAGGATTTCTACTACTTTGTCAGTGAAAACCCAAAGAATAGATATCAGAAGTCAATTAGCTATCTTTGTCATAATTACCAAAGCCACTGGCACAAGTGCTATTGAGAATTTTATTTCAATGTCCCAAAGCTTTTTATCTTAAATCAAAACAATATTTTTCATAAAAAAATACATATTCATTATGTAACACATGGAGCAAACAGTGACAAATGGAAAACTATTAAATTTTTTCTCTAACTGTACCATGGGGAAGTAACACTATTGACATCTTGGTATATATCCTTTCATTATTTCATATATATTTATGTATCTATGTATCAATTTACATAAACTAATGAATATATATTTGTATGTAGTATATTATAAATATACAAATACTTATATATATATAAATATACATGTATTTAGATCATAAAATATTATTTTATACATTTTTTACTTAACATTTCCTTATATCAACAGTTATTTTGTGGAACAGAATTCAAAACTTTTATTGGTCCATAGTATTTTATTATATCAAAGAGTTATCTTGATTTATTTATTTGCTTATTTTACCCTGACTAATCTAAATGATACCCAAATATGCTATAAATATACCTGATGTACTGTATTTGATGATGAACATTGTGTTTTGTTTGTTTGGGTCCATTTTGGATTAATTCCTTAGTATGAATCATTAACAATAGAACTGTTTAGGCATAGATTTTATATTTTGACAGCTTAGTATTATGTGTCACACTTATATACTTGTATTTAGATAATTTTTATAACAGAGTATTTAGTAAAACTAAATCTAAAACAAAACTTAAATTTATGATACCTTATGAAACAAAAGGAATTTACACAGGCAGGTTTTTATCTTTTATTCTTGAAGATTTAATTTATTTATTTGACACAGAGAAAGAACAAAAGCAGGAGGAGTAGCAGAGGGAGCCTGATGAGGGACTCAATCCCAGGACCCTGGGATCATGACCTGAGCCGGAGGCAGCTGCTTAACCTACTAAGCCACTTGGGCACCCAACTCAGGCAGTTTTTTAAAGGCTACTTTAGAGTGTTAGTGTTTATGAGTTTGTCTTAAAAATAACAGCACAACAAGAAAAAAGATGACAGCAGCAGACACTTCTAGCATCATTACCTTTCATAAGATGTAAGTGAATCATGAATTCTATCATAATATTTCTTTTTGATGTCAGCATTAAATAAGATATTTTCTTTCTTGTGTAAAGAAATACTGACTGTGTTTATGTGCACTGGAAATTATCACTTACCAGGAATGCAACAGAGAACATGGGACATTGTATATGACTGTGTAGGGGAAAACGACTCCTTTGCGGGACATTGTTCTTAGCATGTGAGAAGACATCATTTTTTTCTGCCTTGAATTCAGGCCTTTGTCATTCGCTTCAGATTTTTTGAGTGGGGGAACGCCAGAGACAAAAACACCTCCTTTATAACTAATTCAAACTCATTCCTAAGACACTTAAAAGTAAGACCAAACTTAGAAAAGTCAGACATTTCAAAATAGGCTGCTTATAATTGTCTTTGGTATATCTTATACATCTTCTTAATTAACAACTTGGAGAAAGCTAATCACCCAGGGACCCTCAGAATAGTTTATTTGTTCAGAGAAGGACCAAAGCCCCGAAGGTCTTTCTAAAAAGAGAATGCTGAATGTGTGTATTTGACTAGCAGGGGGTTGAAAGAATTTTTAAAGATGTGGTTGTTAATATGGACAAGGGAAGAAGAGGATCTACTCAATAATTATAATTAGAAATTTGCATTTGGGAAGAAATCCTTAAAATTTGCTTAGTATTCCCTTTGCATGATTTCATCCCAAATGAGCAATTTAACAAATCTCATCCTTGAGAAGTTATTCATTTTTATGGGTTGGAATATACAGCATTTACTCCAAGAATCTTCTATATTTTTTTCAAACTTTGAAAGAATTACTTTATAGTAAAACTTCTAGTTAGAACATTTGCATTGAAAGACACAATGTATTTTCTTTTTCTTAAGATGCCACAGAGATAGAATGAGGGCTGTTTATTGAATGCTTATTCTGGATCAAATCCTTCATGTGTGTTGCTTCTAATTTTCACAACAAATCTGAAGGGAGGGAGTCATTATTATTCTTTTATAAATGAGGAAACTGAGTTTCAGAGAGGATAGAAATTTGTGTCATGTCTCACAGCTGCCACATGTCAGAGGTAGGACTAGAGCTTAGGGCATTTAGGACGAAGGAACCAGGATGATTCCCTAAGGAAGGTACTGGCTGTTGGATGGAGAAGATAAAATAAAAGGTACAACTGCATTGAATGACTCTTGAAAAGTACGCACGAAGGTAAGAAAACCCAGAACACTTCCAAGGATTACTTCTGTGTTTGTTATTTATTATTGAAAACAAAAATCTTGTGAAAAGGAGAAGTTTCAGAATCAAATATTAGTCAATACATACACTATTAGGACTGAAAAGGACAATTGGCATCTTAAATTTCTAGAAATTATATGGTTTTGAGCATTTATTCTGATTTGATCTATCTGCAAAATGGAAACATATTTTGAGTTAACTGATGAAATAATTGGTTAGTTTTCTTCTGAGGACCTCATTATACTTCCAGGTTTATAACAGGGTCAGCTTAACACTTACTGAAGGTTCCAATTGTATCATAGCTAAGTAGATAAGAACTTAAACAATTTAGGAAGGAATACTTTGAACAAGATGGGAGTATAAATAGCATCATACTTTCCTTTAGGGCTTTTTATTCATTTGTAATGTTCAAATGCTTATTGGGTATCCAGAGTGCAGTGTGTAAGGAGTCTGATATGTTTAATTCTTGAGAGGCAATGTAGTTTAGTGCTTACAGTCTCCTGAGCAAGGTTTCCTGGGTGCAAATCCTGAAAGCCTGAATCAACCATTCAGCAGTTGTGTGTTTTTTTATGAATAATTTAACCCCTCTGTGCCTCAGTTTTCTTATCTTTGAAATGAAACTAATAACAGTACTTTTCTCACAGGATTCTTATGAGGATTATGTGTGTTAATATTTGTGAAGCATTTAGAATACTTTAAAATAGATAGTGAGTGCTATGCAAGTTTGATACTTGTTTTAGGAAACAGTGTATAAGGCTGGATACTTGGGTGAACAAGAACTTTACTCATACCACAAAATTCTGAAAATGCAATGCAGCAATTTCTTCCATTTCTTTAGTGTCAAAGAGGTGAAATGATAAGTTTCTGTGGTGATATGATTGCGTTTAAAAGAACTCAATTCAAACGCAATTTTGGAGGAATTAGAAGTCTTTAGGGTGATTTTGAAATCGGCTTCCTATCTCAGCTTGTGATTCTTAAATTAAGGAGGAGGTAGAGTGAGATTAAAACTTTGACCTTTATAATATCAAGAGCAAAGAATATATCTTAAATAATTCCAGAGAAAAAGAATAAGAGAATTGAAACTGCATCTCCTTCTCAATAGGCAGACATTGTGCTACAGGACAAGGAGGCTAGTTTCAAAAATTTGAAGGAAAATTATTTTAACGTAAAATTCTTTACCCAGTCAAATTTTAATTAAGTGTACTAACAAGATGCCATTGTCAGATAGCCAGAGGCTCAGGAAGCTGACCTACCATACTTCCTAAGCTGTAATTTAGAAGTTACATAAAGATGGGCTAGAGCAAAATGAGGAGCAAACTAAGAACAACATATGGCAGCTGGGGAACATTTGATCTCATTCAGGAGAGTAATGAAGCACATTCCCATGATGATGACTGGGCAGTAGGCCCTGAGGACCATTGGTTCAGGGTGAGCAGGAGTATAGAGGACCCATAGGGAGGAAACTATGAAAAGGATTTTAAAGAAATTTGGTAATCACCAAGAGAGACTGCATCTGTTAAGGCTGACTATATAAAGAAGAAAGATCGGCAATTAGGAAAAATTTATAAAATATAGTCACTGCTCTTTTGGTCCAACATTGTGTTTTTTTCTACCTTATCACTTCTTTCTTGATTATGTTGTTGGCTTCTATATGGTACATTCATTGAGGTAAAGCTCTCTGGCTCCTCACTTTTCTGTACTGGGAGTACAGTGGAGGTGAACTGGTCACATCCCCCTTCATAAAGCCTAGAAGAGTTGCATTGCCTCTTACTCAAGCTAAGATGGGCCAAATTTGGTATGTGGCAGCTACTATAGCACTCACCAACCATAGACAAAATTGATGGGATATCTTGTTATCAGGATGACATCTTCTTAACGGGATGACATCCAGTGAATATCTTGTTAACAGGATGACAAACTGGTTAGTCTTTCATTCAGAAAAGAACAGCTTTCCTTCCTCCCTTCCTTCCCTCCCTCCTCTCCCTCTACTCCTCTCTTCATTCCTTCTTCCCTCCTTCTTTTCTTTCTTTCTTGCTGTTTTTCCTAGAGAGTGTGTTTGTGTGTGTGTGAGCACACATAAGCGTGGGGGAGGGGCAGGATCCACACCCAGCATGGAACCCGATGCAGGGCTCCATCCCAAGACCCTGAGATCATGACCTGAGCCAAAATCAAAAGTCTGACCAACTGAACCACCCAACTTAACCAACTGAACCACCCAGGTGCCTCAAGAATCAACTTTTCTTATTCATGTCAGGCAGCTGCTTTATTGCAAAGGGTAGAATCTGTCATTGCAGTGAACTCAGAATTTGTTTTAGATAACAGCTTTTTTCATGTGCTTACTCTAGATATGCTGCTGTACCACATGCTTTCAGTACACACTTCCATTTTCATACTGTGATCTTGTTAGCAGCATGCACTATTTTAAAATTATAGCTTGATTAAATTTTCATTAAGCTAAAACATTTAGACTATGCTTCACTATATTTGGGCTTTGAGGTATTTTTTATAAGTAAAAACTGAATCATTATATCAAAGAACACATTGAATACAAGATGCCAAAAGTTGCATTCCATATTGAAATATCTTGAGTTCTAATGATGACTCAACCATTATCAGACAATGAGTTATATATGATCTTTTTGCAATCAGGAAGGTTCAGGAAAGATGGCTAGAGGCACATAATCTTGGAATTTTAATTAATGTTTTCCTCATCATTTTCCCATAAGTTGTTTTGTCAGGTGATAATAGCTTCTCTCAGAAACTGGCTTTAACTCTATATTTCAAACTTCCAAAGAAAAATCATATAATAATTCTTATGAATTATACCAACTCTGACCTTGAGAAGCCCATTTTAAATATGACAGAAAAGCTTCAGGTGACTAGTTCATGAAGTATCACTTAGTTTATCCATTTTCTCCCTTTAAAGGATTTGTATTACTTCTTGGTGCAACCTTGTAATTAATTTGTAATTATTGAAAAAGAATTAAGGAGATATTAATGTTCTAAATCTAAATTAAAATGAGTAAGAGGTATCTTTTCTGAGAGAAAGAGCTCTGCTATACTAACTGATACTATTAGACATTCATTATCAGACAGTTATATTTCTCTCATTGCAAGAGAAACCCGATTGCTGACAGAAGTAATGATAATCTTATTTAGTAAATGATTTTTCATTAACAAAAGCAACAGCAATAAAAAAACAAATAAACACTATATAGAAATTGAAAGCATATAAGAAAAACATGCTGTTAACCTTGTCCCAACAGAAAATCAATAGTGGTGATACATTTAGGTCAGTGGTCTAGCAATGTAAAAGGATGGGGGATAACATTTAGTCCTCATTTAGCCAGGGACAGAAAGAGTAAATTGTTCCATATCTTTCTATATTTCTTCTTAGAAACTTGATTTTTTTTTTAACGAGAAAAGAGTTTTCCTATTCGAATGGCAATTCTGCACATGTATAACAGGCAGTGTTTTTCTGCCTTCTTAAAATAACCTTCTCAAATGCAGTTAATGTGACAGAGACCCAATTAGAGGCAAATTAAGTGAAGTGAAGGTCAGAATGTAGAGGACCTATGATACATGGTTGATGAGATAATAAAGATTTGGAGGGATGACATGGCTTTTATAAGCATCAATTTGGAGTCTTCTCACTTAGCGAAGAATAGATGTATAATAAATTATAAGCTGTCTTTAGAACTGACATCACCCACATTTATCCAATCTACTGTTTATCTGGCCCTGCCATATTCTCACTTTGGTAGTGTTTCCATTAACTTACATTTTAAGAATCAGTTGGTCCCTGCTTTCTGATGTAAGGCCAAGAAATTGATATTCTGAAACCTATCAGATTGACATCAATTGAAACTTTGCTTTATATTTACCTGAACTCAACAGCATAATTTTTAAAATATTGTATCAAGTAGTTCACATCCTAAAACTGTTACTATTAAATACTAAGATTTCTCTAAAGAAGTGATGTTTTAAAGCAATTCACTTTTTTCTCTTTTTTGTCAAAATGTTAAGATATTAGTACTAGAAGTAATTTTAAAAATCCAAATCAATCTTCTAAATATTTCATATTTCATGAGGTTAGAACTTTGGGAATAAAATAACTTTAATTTTTGCAATTATATTTTCTTTTTTCTGTATTTACTAGTCCTTTTTTTTCTCTTGTTTTGCTTTCAGTAGAGTTTTTGTCTTTTTTTAAATCCTCCTTGCATCAGATACTGTCGGCTTCCTATCTGGCATCCAAATTCCCTCTTCCTTCCTGACAACTTAATGCTGATTTCCCAAAACATTAGAGAGAGTCACCCTATCTCCAGGCCATATTAACCATAGTGAATTTAGTGATGGTTATCCTACCTCCTTGCAACTGGTTGGCTTGAGAATGGGGCATTAAGATCTAGTTTGGGATGAGATAAGAAGGGATATCTTGTCAGAGATTTCTAGCACAAAATCTTACAGGATTCAGAAAACATGCCCAGAGAAGTAATAAAGCACACTGCTATGATGACAGCTATGCAGTAGGCCCAAAATTTGAATAAACCATGGAAGTCCAAAGAGGGATGCTAAGAAAAATGGTTTGAAAGAATTTGGTAATGTCCTTGAAAGATTAGCTGTACTGAGGCAAACAATAGAGAAAAAAAGATAATCAGAAAGTACTTGAAAAATGTTTCTGTGTCTAATGAGGTCAAAGGCATCACTAGACATCTCTTTTGAATCACTTCCTTCTTGATTATGCTGTCAAATTTTATGTCACACATTTACTGAAATAAACCTCTCTAACTCCTCACCATTTCTAAATGTTCTTTATACTCTTCTAAGAAGTGATCTGTTTTTCTGTTCTTAGATATAGTCTGGCTGTAAGGTCAGGAGCAGCTGTGACCACCTGTGTAGTTTCCTGAAGCCTAAGTCAATATGGGGAAGACAGCAATGGCAAAAGATTCATAGGGAGACCTACGAGAGTCCTGTGTCCTGTCCTGGGTCTGCTTTAGGTTTATTGTTATGTGAGATAAACAGTCATCTTATCATTTATTCCAATTTGACTCTGGACTTTTTGTTAATTGTGGCTAAAAGATCCATTCACAGAAGCAAGCCCTCATTGAACTTTACAAAGTACATTAATATGCTATCTAGAGGGGAGAATTAAAGTCATAAAGACCGTCGTGTAGGTATGTGAGGCCCATCTCCTTTATCCCAGTTTTTTGAAGTCCTTAGGCTGATTGGAAATAGGGGTTCTCTCTGTTGTGAAACAGCTTTTTCTGAGCCCCTCCCATCAAGATAAATATACTTGTTTTATGCCCTATCTTCTTAGGGCTTAGTTCTCTTGGTTTTATAGTTCACCTCTGCTTTCTAAATGATTCCATGTTTTAAGTACCAACCATACATTGACACTTTCTAATAAACTGCTCCAACAAGGAATTCTCCCATGAACTCTACACTCCTATCTCCTTGAATCAACTGATTTCTTGACATCTCTACTTGGGTTTCTGATAGACAGCTGAAAAAAACCAAACTGACTCCTTGAACCCTCAAAGAAATTTGTTCTGCCTTAATCTTCTTGCTTAATGCCAGCTCTTTCCTTCAGTCTAAATACCTATGAGTCATCTCTATTTTCCTCACACCCTAAACCTGATCCATCAACATATTCTGTTACTGTATCTTCAAAATATACCTATAACCAGATCCCTTCTTTTTTTTTTTTAAAGATTTTATTTATTTATTTGTCAGAGAGAGAGAGAGAGAGAGAGAGAAAGAGAGAGCACAGGCAGACAGAGTGGCAGGCAGAGGCAGAGGGAGAAGCAGGCTCCCTGCCGAGCAAGGAGCCCAATATGGGACTCCATCCCAGGATGCTGGGATCATGACCTGAGCCGAAGGCAGCCGCTTAACCAACTGAGTCACCCAGGTGTCCCTAACCAGATCCCTTCTAATGGATGTGTACTACTTCTCTTTACCCTGCTCATACTCTCTTTGGTAAGTTCAGATTGGTCCCACTCTCCATTCCACTCTCTAGTATCCTTCCCTTCTAATGCATCTTAACCTTGTAGCATTCCTTGGAGCTTGAAAAAGCAGGAGGGTTTCCATCTCCAGGGCATTTTCTGTACTCTTCCCTCAGCCTATAGCTCTTTCCTCACCATAACCATAGTCACCCTCTTGCTCCCTAACTTCCTTGAGGCTTTTGCTCAAATGTCAATGAGTAATGAGGTTTTCTTTGGCTCTCTTTTTGACATTACATTTTCTCTTTTGTCCTCAGACTCTTTGTGTCTGCGTGATTTTACATCTAAACATTTATCACCATCTAGCATACTATATATTTTATAGATGTATTGCTTTATCATATGTTTCCCCCTTTATAATATAAGTTCCATGAGGTTAAGTATTTTTGTCTGTTTTATTACTATATCTCCATTGACACATGATAGGTACATAATAAATATGTGTTTAATTAGAGAAGTAATCCTTGTCTCTAGGAAATAACTAACCTGATGAGTGAGTTTTTGCTGGTAAGTGCCAATGGTAGCATACTTAGGTTTTAATCTCAGAGACAAACCTTAATATGCCTAAATATTTAATTTAAACAAAGGCTCCTGAAGTCAATATTTTAACAAAAATCCATGATTTTAATAGCATATATTTCAGTAGTTATGAGAAAATGTGCCTTGCCTTAAACTTTGTATCTGATAGCATTCTTTCAGTTGTAAGTAATAGAAACCCAATTCAAATTAAATAATAACAGAGAATTAGCTCACTTAACAGAATTCTAGGTATAGGGTTTTGGTCAGGGTTCTTATAATCTTGGCTTCATTTCTGTTTCCCAAGGATATCTTGTTTCAGTCTTCTTCCATACATTGACTTCTTCTTCAGGCTGGTAAATTATCTGTAGACATTATGGCTTCATATCCATGTATAACAGTGTTCAGAAAAAGAGGGGAGGTTGTTTCAGAAAAATTCTTAGAAGAGTCAGAAGGAATTTTCCTAGCAGTTCCCAGAAAACCACTCCTCAGGTACCACTTGTTCAATGAAAGTCACATACCCATTCCTGAAATTGAAATATTGGCAAGAGATTTGGGATATCTATAACTATTAAGCCCACTCCAAAGAGCTGGGAGGCGAGGAGCTTCTCCTGAGGCACATGGGATTTCTGAAAAAGCAGAGGGCTTAAGAGCTCCAGGTAATTTTGGTTCTGTGAGGTAGGAGGAAGTGGGGAGGCACCCAAATGTCAACTGTATCTTTTATATCTTATGGACCAATTATTACCACTTTTCCAGCTTTAGGAACAAGTTTATGATCTTCAGAATAGTAGCTATAAAGTGTTCTCATCTTTAGACTTCCTCTGAAATTCATCTAAATTGCAGCTATGTGGGTGAAGAATTTAATTATTTTTCCCCTAAATGAACTCAATGTCACCTAGAGGGGAAAAAAAAAAACCACCTTAATTTTTATTTTTTCAAATGCTTTGAATTATGTAGCTAGTGCTATATGAAGTGTGAAATGAATTTATTAGCTCTGAAAATTATATTTGCATATTGTATATGTTATTGATATGTTTTAGTTTTATTATAATAAAAATGCATTTAAGGTTATGAAATGAAAATGAAATAGGTATGTTTTCTCATCCTGAAAATTATATTGTATATTCTTTTTTGAAAGAGTATATTGAGGAGTGCTTGGGTGGCTCAGTGAATTGAGGTCTCTGCCTTCGGCTCGGGTCATGATCCCAGGGTCCTGGGATCGAGCCCCACATTGGGCTCTCTGCTTGGCAGGGAGCCTGCTTCCTCCTTTCTCTCTCTGCCTACTTGTGAGAACCAGACTCAGGTTTCACGGGAATTTTCCAGGTATTTATAAATCAGTTAAAGTCTCAGGCTTCCATTCAGCATCATTTGATTATGTCTGCATATAAATTTGACAAAGTGTTTTTGTCTTGGTTTCACACAGCAAGCCCTAGAAGATTGTTCTGTGGGGAAAGAATTCTTCCTGACTGCATTGTCTGTGGCTAAAGCTGGGACAAGACCATTGCCACATCAGGCATTGGGGTCATCAGAATTAAAATGGCAAGGCACTCAGACTGTAAAATGGTGGAAGGCTGTCAATATAGAGCAGAACAATTCTCTCTGGTTCTCTCTCTGGAAGAGGGATTTGCATACCCCACAAATCCTATCTTCAGTTTTGGTGAGCTATCCTCTTCTGTGCTTTTTAGATTTCTATACAAAGAATCAAGTCTTTATACAGAAGGGAAGCAGAGATTAGCCATCTTCAGTCCACTAAAAGATTCCTTTGTGGGATTTCTCTCTGTAAAATCTGAGAATGACGCTCTTGCTTTGTCTTTGTTCTTTTTTTCTTTTCTTCTCCTTCCTCCTATCCTTCTTCTTCTCCTTCTTCTTCCTCTTCCTCTCCTTCTTCCCCTCCTCCTTATTGTATCTCTTCCTCCTCCCCTTCCTCCTACCCCTCTCCTACCCCTTCCCCTTCTTCTTTCCCTTCTCCTCCTCCTCCTTCTTCTTATCTCTTCCTCTTTCCTCTATTTTCCCTTTTCCTCTTCCTCCACCCCCCCCTTTTTTTTGATGCTGCTTTGAAATATTAGGTAGACTAAAGCTGACAATAAGGATTCTTCCAACCAACAAAAGAAGAGTTACTACCAGTCTAAAACTCATTCTTGAGATGAGCCCAGTCAAGCTAACCTCTTAGGCTTAGTACAAGAGACAGAAAGACCTGCAATCTAAATAGAATGCTCCTAAAATCATGTTTTTTATATTAAAAGGAGTATTGTTTTGGAAGTAGTCTAAGAAAATGGATTTCATTTGCCCTATTAAGACCACATGTTGTATCACCTAAGAATTCTCATTGAGAGATTTTGGGAGATTCATTGAATTAATAGAATACAATTAAATGTGGAAGTTAAATTTTTTGAGAAAGTCATCTCCTGTATCTTGTGATATAGGGAGGTTATTTTCAGGGCTACTCAGTAATCATTCCATAATGCTTTGTTGGAAGAGGTGACTGAATTAAACGTTATGAATAGATTGAATGGTATGAGACATATGATAGCATCATTACAATAATTCAGATCAGTTGATGCAAGAAGTGGGCTTGCTGTTACTCTTCAAGAGAATTTTGACTTGTGGCACCACTGGATTGTTTAAATATCAGAAAATTATTTTGTGAGTCAGTAGAGGATCTTTGTAGGAACAAATGCAGGGAAAATCCTTGCCTGATTAGGCCACAGTTTATCTCTGCAAAAGATGGCCAAACACTACATATTCTCCTTTATGAAGGCAAATTAAAAGGATATGTACATATACATAGCTCAAAAAACAGATACATTAATAGCATAATAATATTTTAAGGTTTTCCAATCTAGAGTCTGCTGAACTTTTTATCATTGTCTTAGCTAGAACATATTTTGATACTAATTAATTGCAAAGAGACTTATATTTTAAGATATAAGTCTTATATCTCAGAAACTCAGACTCAGAAACAAGAGTCTTAATAAATCTTATAGTTCCTATTAAATGTAATATCCCCTCCATCCAATAATGTACCTTTAATCTATAATACTTCTAGTTTTCCTTATGCCTATTATGGGCCCCAGAACTGGCATTGCTTTTTGGTGGGTTAAAAAGCAAATGGTAGAAAGAGCCAAACCCCTGAGAAGAATAGTGAGATACTTTTAAAGTATAAGATGTGGGAGATTCCACAAGGCAAGACCATGGATCAGTAAGAAAATCTTTCTCTCACATTTACCTTATTTGGAATACAAAAAGAAAAGTCGTTTCCCAATATGTTTATATGAACTGTGCCAGTACAATTCCTAAATGAAAGATAATTTAAATAGGTGATATGTATATAATACTCAGTATTTCCCAGTTTAAACAGTGTCTTAGTGTCATAAACAGTGTCATAATCTATTAATTTCATTTTTTCCTGTGATAACAAGAAACGTCAAATGAAATAACAAAGACAATAAACTAGTTGGAAAAAGATAAAGAGGATAAGAAAAATTGTGATTATTTATGAAATTAAACATGAAATAAAAATAGTGGAAGGGCCATATAATTAAAATAACCAAACTTACATAAAAGCCAGATAGATAGACACTAGGATGTAACTGTTATAAGGGCAGAGATTATATTCCTTTAGGTTACTATTACATCCCTGGCAGTTAAATAAATCTTTATGAAAGGAAAGAATGATATTATAGAATAAAATCCAAATGTATTAAAAGGAAAATAGTTAATGTAATGTCTTTATGTAAATGGATCTCAACCTACTTTTTATTATCACTCTGCACCCCCAACCAAGGAAACTTCTTAAATATTTTTTTCTATTTGTCCCCACTCTCCATGAAAGTTTAAAATCACAGATATTCTGTATATCTGTTCATGCGCTATGACCCTTTGCAGGGCCATAAACCACTGTGATAGATAAGTTGTTTTTGTTTGTTTGTTTTTCTAACCTCCCAAAACCAATTTTTGCCCCCTCATAGAGACTAAAATTTCATCAGAGTTCCTTTCCATGAAAAATTCATGCTTTATGGAAAAAGTATTTTATCATGAACATGGCTTGGAAGTCAGAAAAGGCTTGAATCTGCTCCTGAGCTTATGGGGAAGTTACTCAAGCTCTGAATCCCAGGATAATAATATTTATCATGGAAGTTTGTTTTTAAATTTCTACATTGTTAATGTAAAAATGCCTGCCACTCTTGCTTATGAATTGCCACTGCATAAATCATATTTCTCTTACATACAGTGGTATTTTCAAGAAATTGGTGAAAATGTTTAGCAGATAAGCCAATCAATAGTTTCTCTAAAGGATGGTACCTCCCTGAGAAGACCTCTAAAGTGTACATTTTAACCCATGAGCTGAAGAGCGAAACAAAACCTGTGGGTTCCTGCCTTTTGCCTTTTCTTTGATTTTAGTCTCAGTCTAAATTGATGCAGGATATGGGTCCAAAGTGAAACATCTGTAAAACACTTTCAATAATGAACTGAAGCCTAGTATGTGAAACAGATTAGCACTCGGTGAGTGACTGAATCTGGTGGAAGGGTCCCACTTACTACTGCACATAGCGAAATTAGCCCTCAAGACCCTTCTCCAGGATCCCCAGGGTTCTAGGAACAAACTGGAAAACTATTACATTGTATGATCCTTTCTAGTCTTAAAGTTTAAAGACATTGATTCATGTATAGTTTGTGTGTTGTGTTGAATTTCTGGTTGCTTCCATGTTCCATGTTTTAATATGGTTGATATATTTAGAAACAAATGAGAAATCAATGTTGTTGGGTTACTTTATGAAATTAACCTATTGATTTTTTTGGTCATGTATTAAAAACTATTTTAAAAATTATTTTTATTAACATAAAATGTATTACTTGCCCCGGGGGTACAAGTCTGCAAATCATCAGGCTTACAGATTTCACAGCACTCACCATATCACATACCCTCCCCAATGTCCATAACACAACCATCGTATCCCTACCCATCCCCCTCAGCAACCTTCAGTTTGTTTTGTGGGATTAAGAGTCTCTTATGGTTTGTCTCCTACCTGATCCCATCTAGGTTCATTTTTTCCTTCCTTACCCCTCACAAAACCCTTCCATGCCTCTCAAATTCCTCGTGTCATACAGATCATATGATAATTCTCTTTCTCTGATTGACTTATTTCACTCAGCATAATACCCTCCAGTTCCATCCATGTCATTGCAAATGGCAAGCTTTCAATTGTTTTGATGGCTGCATAGTATTCCATTATATAAATATACCACATCTTCTTTATCCATTCATCTGTTAATGGACATCTAGGTTCTTTCCATAGTTTGGCTATTGTGGACGTTGCTGCTATAAGCATTCAGGTGCACATGCCCCTTTGGATCACTACATTTGTATCTTTAGGGTAAATACCCAGTAGTGTGATTGCTGGGTCATAGGGTAGCTCTATTTTGAACTTTTTGAGGAACTTTGATGCTTTTTTCCAGAGGGGCTGAACCAGCTTGCATTCCCGCTAACAATGTAGGAGGGTTCCCCTTTCTCCGCATCCTCGCCAGCATCTGTCATTTCCTGACTTGTTAATTTTAGCCATTCTGACTGGTGTGAGGTGGTATCTCATTGTGGTTTGGATTTGTATTTCCCAGATGCTGAGTGATGTAAAGCACTCTTTCATGAGTCTGTTGGCCATTTGGATGTCTTCTTTGCAGAAATGTCTGTTCATGTCTTCTGCCCATTTCTTGATTGGTTTATTTGTCCTTTGGGTGTTGAGTTTGATAAGTTCTTTATAGATTTTGGATACTAGCCCTTTATCTGATATGTCATTTGAGAATATCTTCTCCCATTATGTCAGTTGCCCTTTGGTTTTGTTGACTGTTTCCTTTGCTGTGCAAAAGCTTTTGACCTTAATGAAGTCCCAATAATTCACTTTTGCCCTTGCTTCCCTTGCCTTTGGCGATGTTCCTAGGAAGAAGTTGCTGTAGCTGAGGTCAAAGAGGCTGCTGCCTGTGTTCTCCTCAAGGATTTTGATGGATTCCTGTCTCACATTGAGGTCTTTCATCCATTTTGAGCCCATTTTTGTGTGTGGTATAAGGAAATGGTCCAATTTCATTCTTTTGCATGTGGCTGTCCAATTTTCCCAAAACCATTTGTTGAAGAGACTGTCTTTTTTCCTTTGGACATTCTTTCCTGCTTTGTTGAAGTTTAGTTGACCATAGAGTTGAGGGTCTATTTCTGGGCTCTCTATTCTGTTCCATGGATCTATGTGTATGTTTTTGTGCCAGTACCATACTGTCTTGAAGATTACAGCTTTGTAATAGAACCTGAAGTCTAAAATTGTGATGCTACCAAGTTTGGCTTTCTTTTTCAACATTCCTCTGGCTATTCAGGGTGTTTTCTGGTTCCATATAAATTTTAGAATTATTTGTTCCATTTCATTGAAAAAAAAAAAGGATGGTATTTTGATAGCGATTACATTAAATGTGTAGATTGCTTTAGGTAGAATAGACATTTTCACAATACTTGTGCTTCCAATCCATGAGCATGGAACATTTTTCCATTTCTTTGTGTCTTCCTAAATTTCTTTCATGAGTACTGTATAGTTTTCTGATTACAGATTCTTTGCCTCTTTAGTTAGGTTTATTCTTTTTTTTAAAGATGTTATTTATTTATTTGACAGACAGAGATCACAAGTAGGAAGAGAGGCAGGCAGAGAGAGAGAGGAGGGGAAGCAGGCTCCCTGCTGAGCAGAGATCCCAGGACCCTGGGATCCCGACCTAAGCCAAAAGCAGAGGCTTTAACCCACTGAGCCACCCAGGTGCCCCTAGGTTTATTCTTAAGTATCTTATGGTTTTGGGTGCAATTGTACATGGGATTGACTCCTTGATTTCTCTTTCTTCTGTATTGCTGTTGGTGTATAGAAATGCAACTGATTTCTGTGCATTGATTTTATATTTTGACACTTTACTGAATTCCTGTACAAGTTCTAGCAGTTTTGGAGTTGAGTCTTTTGGGTTTTCCACATAAAGTATGATATCATCTGCAAAGAGTGAGAGTTTGACTTCTTTGCTGATTTGGATGCCTTTTATTTCTTTTTGTTGTCTGATTGCTGAGGCTAGTACTTCTAGTACTATGTTGAATAGCAGTGGTGGTAGTGGACATCCCTGCCATGTTCCTGACCTTAGGGGAAAAGCTCTCAGTTCTTCCCCACTGAGAATGATATTCACTGTGGGTTTTTCGTAGATGGCTTTAATAATATTGAGGTATGTGCCCTGTGTCCCTACACTTTGAAGAGTTTTGATCAAGAAAGGATGCTGTACTTTGTCAAATGCTTTTTCAGCATCTACTGGGAGTATCATATGGTTCTTGTTCTTTCTTTTATTAATGAATTGCATCACACTGATTGATTTGCAGATGTTGAACCAACCTTACAGCCCAAGAATAAATCCCAGTTGGTTGTGGTGAATAATCCTTTTAGTGTACTGTTGGATCCTATTGGCTAGTATTTTGGTGAGAATATTCGCATCTGTGTTCATCATGGATATTGTTCTGTAATTCCCCTTTTTGATGGGGTCTTTGTCTCATTTTGGGATTAAGGTCATGGTTGCCTCATAAAATTAGTTTGGAAGTTTTCCTTCCATTTCTATTTTTTGGAACAGCTTAAGGAGAATAGGAATTAATTCTTTAAATATTTGGTAGAGTTCCCCTGGGAAGCCATCTGGCCCAGAGCTCTTGTTTGTTGGGAGATTTTTGATGACTACTATCTCCTTACAGGTTATGGGTCTGTTCAGGTTTTCTATTTCTTCCTGGTTCAGTTTTGGTAGTTTATACATCTCTAGAAATGCATCCATTTCTTCCAGATTGTCAAATTTGCTGGTGTATAGTTGCTCGTAATATGTTCTTATAATTGTATTTCATTGGTGTTGGTTGTGATCTCTTCTCTTTCTTTCATGATTTTATTTATTTGGGACCTATCTCTTTTCTTTTTGGTAAGTCAGGTCAGGGGTTTATCAATCTTATTAATTCTTTCAAAGAACCAGCTCCTACTTTGTTGATTTGTTCTACTGTACTTTTGGTTTCCATTTCATTTGTTTCTGCTCTGATCTTTATTGTTTCTCTTCTCCTGCTGGGTTTAGGCTTTCTTTGTTGTTCTTTCTCCAGCTCCTTTAGGTGTAGTGTTAGGTTGTGTATTTGAGACCTTTCTTGTTTCCTGAGAAAGTCTTGTATCACTATATATTTTCCTCTCAGAACTGCCTTTGCTGTGTCCCACAGATTTTGAACCATTGTGTTTTCATTTTCATTTGTTTCCATGAATTTTTTCAATTATTCTTTAATTTCCTGGTTGACCCATTCATTCTTCAATAGGACACTCTTTAGCCTCCATGTATTTGAGTTCTTTCCAGCTTTCCTCTTGTGACTGAGTTCTAGCTTCAGAGCATTATGGTCTGAAAATATGCAGTGAATGATCCCAATCTTTTGGTACCAGTTGAGACCTGATTTGTGACCCAGGATGAGATCTATTCTGGAGAATGTTCCATGTGCATTGGAGAGGACTGTTTATTCTGTTGCTTTGGGATGGAATGTTCTGAATATATCTGTGATGTCCATCTGGTCCAGTGCATCATGTAAGGCCTTTATTTCCTTGTTGATCTTTTGCTTGGATGATCTGTCCATTTCAGTGCAGGGGGAGGGTGTGTTAAAGTCCCCTATTATTATTGTATTATTGTCGATGTGTTTCTTTGATTTTATTATTAATTGGTTTATATAATTGGCTGCTCCCAAGTTAGGGGTATAGATATTTAAAATTGTTCGATCTTCTTGTTGGACAGACCCTTTGAGTATGATACAGTGTCCTTCTTCATCTATTATTATAGTCTTGTTTTAATCTAATTTATCAGATATAAGGATTGCACCCCAGCTTTCTTTTGATGTCCATTAGCATGGTAAATTGTTTTCCACCCTCACTTTAAATCTGGAGGTGTCTTTAGGTATAAAATGAGTTTCTTTTAGACAGCATACTGATGGGGCTTTTTTTTTTTTTTTTTAATCCATTCTGGTATCGTTGTCTTTGGATTGGGGCATTTAGCCCATTTACATTCAGGGTAACTATTGAAAGATATGAATTTAGTGCCATTGTATTGCCTGTAAGGTGCCTGTTACTGTGTATTATTACTGTGTATTACTGTTCCTTTCTGGTCTACTAATTTTAGTCTCTCTCTTTGCTTAGAAGACCCCTTTCAATATTTTCTGTAGGGCTGGTTTGGTGTTTGGAAATTCTTTTAGTTTTTGTTTGTCCTGGAAGCTTTTTATCTCTCCTATTTTCAGTGAAAGCCTAGCTGTATATAGTATTCTTGATGGGATATTTTTCTCATTAGTGCTCTGAATATATCATGCCAGTCCTTTCTGGCCTTGCCAGGTCTCTGTGGATAAAGCTGCTGCCAATCTAACATTTTTACCATTGTATGTTACAGACCTCTTGTCCTGAGCTGCTTTCAGGATTTTCTCTTTGTCACTAAGACTTGTAAGTTTTACTATGAGGTGAAGGGGTGTGGACCTATTTTTATTGATTTTGAGGGTAGTTCTCTGTGACTCCTGGGTTTTGATGTTTGTTCCCTTTACCATATAGGGAAATTCTCTACTATAATTTGCTCCAGTATACCTTCTGCCCTTCTCTCTCTTTCTTCTTCTTCTGGGATCCCAATTATTTTAGTATTGCTTCATCTTATAGTATCACTTATGTCTCCATCATTTGGTCTTCTTTATCACTAATTCTCTCTTCTCCCTTATTTATCCTAGCAGTAAGAACCTCCCATTTTTTATTGTACCTCATTAATAGCTTTTTGATTTCAACTTGGTTAGATTTTATTTCTTTTATTTCTCCAAAAAGGGATTTTATTTCTCCAGGAAGTTTGTCTCTAACATCTTCCATGCCTTTTTTGAACCCAGCTAGCACCTTGATTAACTGTCATTCTAAACTCTAGTTCCTACATATTACCAATGTCTGTATTTATTAGGTCCCTAGCTGTTGGTCCTGCCTCTTGTTCTTTTTTTTTGTGTGTGTGGTTTTTCCACCTTGTCATTTTATCCAAATAAGAACATATGAATGAGAGAATAAACTACTAAGAGGGTGGCAAAGACCCCAGAGAAATATGCACTTACCAAATCAGAAGAGACCTAAAACCAGGGGTTGAAAATAGGGGAAAAATGCAAAATGAATATATTTATATTTATATTAGACTGGTGAATAGGACAGAGCCACTCACTTGATTTTGGTTGTTTTCTGGTCTCTTAGAAGAAACTATCTCCCTAAAATTTAAAGACAGAGAAACTTATATATATTCAAAAATAAGGGTAATGATGATGAAAGGATGGAATATGACTGTAAAGATGAAAATTAAGAAACATTCTAAAAAGGGAATTGAAAAGTTTGTTGGAAAAAGAAAATAAAATGAGGAGGGGATGTTCTCAGGTTGGAGACTAGAACAAGGCCATGTGGTAGATTAGGGTATATTTTGATCTATTAGAAGAAATTGTATCCCAAAATTTTAAAGAAGAAAAACCTGTATATATACACAAAAAATAGGTTTAAATACAGTGAAGGGATAAAATATGACTATAACAATGAAAATTTAAAAAGTTTTTTTTAAGGTATTGATAAGATAAAATAAAAAATGAGTGCTGGAACACTGAAAAGAAATAAAATGAAAAAAAAGGAGGAGGAAAAGTAAAAAAATAGAATTAGAAAAAAATAAAATTAAAAAAATTTTACTCTGCAACACTAAAGTATCATGGGAAAAAGCCATGAATTCGTTGGTTCCTTTCTCTTCGCTCTGGAGTTCCACAGTTCTCGTTGATTGGTGAACTTGGTCTTGGCTGATGTTCCTGATGATCTTCTGGGGGAGGGGCCTGTTGCACTGATTTTCAAATGTCTTTGCCCGAGGCAGAATTGCACCACCCTTGCCCAGGGCCAGGCTAAGTAATCTGCTCAGGTTCACTCAAGGATCTTTTGTTCCCTGAATGTTTTTTGTAGAGCTTTGGAGGATGGGAATGAAAATGGTGGTCTCCCAGTCTCTGGCCTATAGGAGCTGAGAGCTTGTGGCTCCACTTCTCAGTGCACCCTCAGAGAAAAGCAGTCAATCCCTCTTGTCTCCGTAGTCTCCATACACACTCCGTGCTCACCTGGCCTGTGACCAAGCATATCTATCTCTGGCGCACAGCCCCATTTGGATTCTCCAGACCTAGCAGATTCCTGCCATGCACTCCCATGCTGCTCCTCTTGAAGAAGAAGGAGGGTATCTCTCTGGATCTTCCACTTTCTGAGTCCCTGCTCAAAGAGCAGTGGTCTGAATGTGCCTTGGATCACGGTTTAAGGTAACCCTGAGCCAGAACTCACTTCTTGGCTCTGTCTCTGTAGCTGGCTTCCCCACTCTGAAAACTGGCAGCTCTGCCACACTCCAACACCCCTGATCTTTCTGTGAACCCATGGGTCCTGAGACCACACTGTCCCCGCAAGGGCCCAACCCCTGTTTAGCCTCTGAAGTGATGTCCCTCAGTGGAGCAGACTTCTAAAAGTTTTGATTTTGTGTTCTACTGCTCCACAGCTTGCCAGGACCTGGCTCCTCTCACTTCAGTCTATCTTCCCATCATTTCAAATTCACTTCTCCGTTCGTCCTACCTTTCAACAAGTGGTTGATTTTCTGTTCCTAGAATTGCTGCTCTTCTTCTCTTCAATCTCTTGTTGAGTTTGTAGGTGTTCAGAATGGTTCAGTAACTATCTAGTTGAACTCCTGGGACCTAATGATATTTCAGACTCCTACTCCTCTGCCATCTTGCTTCGAGAGCTCAAATTTAAATCTTTCTAAGAGAAAATAACTCAGTTATAGGCAATGGCTTTATCTTATTCTATTACTTGCTAAGAAGGTGCTTCAGTAGATAAACTTTACAACCTAGCTGCCAGTATAAATATTGAATTCAACAGTTTAGGAAAGCTTCAACTCTAAATCAGGAAAGATTATTTCGGTGATATTTTCTCTTTCTTTCTAATAAAAAAAAATGGGAAAATTCCTTGATTAATTTTTCCCTTCTTACATGGATAGCCACAAGAAATTATATAATGTGGAAAGGGGTGAAAATTTTAAGACAATGTAGGTGACATAGTTGTTGACATTAAACTGCTGGTGATGGGATAGACATGCACTATCATGAAACTCTCTTGCTGATACTTGTTTTTCATCTTTCACTATGTGTTTTGTGTATTTTTGTATAGGTTTGTTTGTGAAACTACTGCATAATGAATACTATATGGGAAAGCACTTCAGTCATGATATATGCTAGAAAACAATCTCTACAGCTAGTGAAAAATTATACCAAGGTCTTCATTAAGAATAATGTAATAAGTGAAAGTCTTCACAAATGAATTTTTCTTTTTGTTTCAAGGTAGTATTCATTCCAGGTTTTCCATGAATCTTTTAGGAAACTAATTCTAATCATAGTTGACTGGGTTTTCACAAGAGTGGCAAATAGTAGTAAGGAGTTTTATATAGACATATAATTACTTTAATGATTTATAAAAATGTCATAGATAATAGACACATGGCTAAATACAGAACATTTTGAATAATTAACAGTACATGAGTAATGGCCTTAGATGTACAGACATTACAAAGATGAAGAGAGTTTGTTGCTGAAACATTTTCATTAGTACAAACAAGTCTGTTTCTCGCCCACAGATGTGCTAAGTATAAGCATGAGCCAATGCACTGCTGTCTTTCTTGAAGCAAAATTTGTTTTTGGTAAGTGACAATTTCTATCCAGTTTCCAACTTGTGAAATAAAATTTCTTGAGTTCCACACAATTTTTCCTTTTTTGATAGGGTCCCTGTATATCCCTTAAGTTTGTAGAGATCTTTGTAATCTGAAAAGCACAAAAAATGTGCTTGTTTTAACATTACCAAGATGAAGAACTATTTCCATTATTCTGAAATGATATACTTCTTTCACAAGAATGATAATAATAAGACATGCCACTAGACTTCTAGGGAAATCAACATTCTTCAATGGTAGAAGGATAAACTGGCAAAAACATCTCTAACTTCTCTTTGTTAACTCTCCCTTGAATAGAAAGTGTGTTTTTTTGTTTTTCTGTTTTTTCAAGATATTGATGTTTTTTCAAGATATTGAAAAATCAAGATAAGATTTTTCAAGATATAGATTTTTTCTAGCTATTAGCTTTTTGCAAATCAAGTATCCAATAGAAAGGCAGTGCCAAAATCTAGCAATTTGACATTCAGTAGACTAACCAATAAAATAATTTAAAATTAGCATTGGCATCTTGACTTTATTCTGGGCTGTCTCTTCATATGTTCAGTACTCTATACATTTTAAATAGTAGATTTTAAATAAATATGTTAATGGTGAAAGAGAGAATCAAGATCTAGGTAACACTGATGCCATGTCTCCAAACAGGCTGGCAGTAAACTGAGACAGTTGTTCTTGGGGTGGAAGAGGGGGCTGCTAATTACTATTCATAAGCATATGGCATATGATCAGTTTGTAAAATGCTTTTCCAATATTGCATGTGACATTGTAAATCCAGATTCCTGAGTAAGAATGGGGAATAGAGAAATGGGCAGATTTTTACAAGAAGCTTTTCCAATAAAATATTTAAAAAAATTAAAAAAATGTAAACTTCCTCATATCCTTGAATGGAGGCACAAGTTCCATATTAGTGGATATTTTAGGTTGATGACTTTACATCTGAAGTGAAGATAAAAGTAGGGGAAAAGGTACTTTTCCCTAGGTGTTCTTGTTTTTGTCACATTGGTCATTCAGGATACTCAATGTAAATTGTCCACTTTTTTTTTTTTAACTGAATTTGGGATCTCTAGGGGTGGGAATTCCAGACTTTTAAAGACTCTGTAACACAATGAAGATCTGGGAAATAGCGTTTCCTACATGGAACCGGATTGCTGTGGCACTAGTTTGGGCATAGGTCAAGAATGGTTACCAGCAACTTATAATAGTCCTTACTAGTCAGATAAAATTAGATAGAAGTGGCATCAGATACTCCAGTTTATAATCTATAGTGCTCTTTGATAGAAAGTGCTGTGGTGATGTAGATGTCCTATATCCACTGCTGTGTGTGGCTATTGAGCACTTGATTTGTGCTTAGTGTGTTTAGGAACTGAGTTTTAAGTTTAATTTTAATTGATTTAAATTTAAATAACCACATTTAAGTAAACTGCTGTTTACTGTATTGTATAGTACAGAGTTAGAAAGATGCTCATCTTTAATCTATTTCTGAATTTTGCTTTGGCTTCATGTTGAGACAACAATTCATTATCTTATTACAGAGATTACTCCATGATAATAGGAACAAAAATCCTTAAAACAAACAAACAAAAAGGAAACATAAAGCCTTTCTGTGTCCAAGACTTAATTGCCTCATGCCAAAATTGTGAGTCTATTTATTCACCTTCTAGTTGGTCTTGGAAAGTCCATCTGTTCTCTGGATAAAGCATGTGGTTAAATAGTTAGTTAACAGGAAATTTCAGGGGTGTCTGGGTGGCTCAGTGGGTTAAAGCCTCTGCCTTTGGCTTAGGTCGTGATCCCAGGGTCTTGGGATCGAGCCCCGCATCTAGCTCTCTGCTCAAGCGGGGAGCCTGCTTCCCCCTCTCTGTCTGCCTGCCTCTCTGCCTACTTGTGATCTCTGTCTGTCAAATAAATAAATAAAATCTTAAAAAAATATTTCAAACTTCAACTGTTTGTGTTATGTCAAACTCAGAACAATTTTTTTGGAAAATTATAATTTATTTCAAGAGAGAGATACAGTAGTATTCTTGAAAATTACCCCAAAGATACAGATGTAGTAAAAAGAAGGGTCATATGCACCCCAATGTTCATAGCAGCAATGTCTATAATAGTTAAAATGTGGAAAGAGCCAAGATGTCCTTCAACAGATGAATGGATAAAGAAGATGTGGTCTATATACACAATGGAATACTACTCAGCCCTCCAAAAGGATGAATACCCAACTTTTGCATCAGCATGGTTGGGACTGGAGGAGATTATGCTAAGTGAAATAAGTCAAACAGAGAAAGTCAATTATCATATGGTTTTACTTATTTGTGGAACTTAAGGAATAACATGGAGCACATTAGGAGAAGGGAAAAATGAAGGGGGACATATTGGAATGGGAGATGAACCATGACAGACTATTGACTATGGGAAACTAACGGAGGGTTTTAGAAGGGAGGGGGTTGGGGGGATGGGTGATCTTGGTGATGGGTATTAAGGAGGACATGGATTGCATGGAGCACTGAGTGTTATATGCAAACTATGAATCATGGAACACTACATCAAAAACTAATGATGTATGGTATGGTGACTAACATAACACAAAAAAATAAAAAAATAAAAATATAAATTAAAAAAAAGAAAATATTATTTAAAAAAGTAACTCAGACACTGTGGCTTCTGTGGCGAAGTTCCCAACCATTAGTCTATAGTGATTTTCTTTTCATTGTGGCTGATTATTCTTTTCCATCTTCTTTTTCTTTCCCCATTCTTTATTTCTACAGGTACAGAATGAAAGCAATATGCCTAAATATTCTTACTCTTGCACAGACTATTCACCAGGTAGGTAATCTTGAAGATGCCCATTTCCACTTTCTTCTTCCCCTCCCCTCTTCTTCTTCTTCCTTTCCTCTTCCTACTTCTTTTTTCTTTTCCTTTTTCCCTTCCTCTTCCTCTTCCCCTCCCATTTCCCTCCTCCTCCTTTTTCTTCCTCTTCCTTTTACCTTTCTCTCCCCGCCCCCCCATCTCTTTCCCCTTCTTCTTGCTTCTTCTTTCTTCCTCATAGGACAGTTTGGATGCTCTGGAATCTATCCTTGATGCCAAGATGCCAAAAAGAATGTACTTGGGGCTGTTCTGTCTACACTGCTGCACAATAAGGATATCACTTTGTCTCCTTGAGGTGAATTTACCTGAGCTGCTATCAAAGAGGTAGGTACAAAAGCTGCAGGAACCACCAGTGTGATGACTCAGCTGAGACAGTTTTTAACCATGTTTAGTGCACAGGTTCCATAGGTCAGAAAAAGCACAGAACTATGGTTCTGCTTAATGGTAACCTGCCCATGATGTCATGGAAGTTTCTGGAAAATTCTGCAGAATTCACAGTCACCAACATCTCAAGATTGAAGATTTACTCAGTGAACCATTTTACATGCCTTGTTCTGGTCAGGTATCTTCCACTTCTCCTTGTAATCAAAGGAAAGTCATGTTCATAGTGGTCTGATCTCACAGGCAGGCCTAGTTGAGCAATAGGTTAGAAGATACACACTCCCTCTGTTATTTCTTAAAAAGAACAGAATTAAAAATATTATATTAAAGTGATTCAAGTACAAAATTTTAATTGCACATTTAATTAGAATGCACAATTTCAAATAAGGTAAGTTACACATTTTCATGAATGATTTAGAGTTACTGAATGCCTGGGATTCTGGAGGCATTGGGAATTTGTTTCCACATGCATGTGTTCATAGCATTTGTGATATGTCTCTTGTCATTTCTTGTCACTAATGCATCTAGAACAACAACCTTGAGATATTTAGGAACATCTTTATGATTTTACTGCTCTATTTATGTTACTGTCCCATTAGAATGTGAGCCTTGTATAGGCAGAAGCTTCATCTCATTCATGATAGTTTTCCTATAAGCAGGCATTTTATCTGTCACAAATTTGAATGAATGACTGAAAGGATAGTAGATTGAGCAGAATATCACCAATATTCTGATATTTATAGGAATTTTTAGAGGGGGATAACTGAGGACTATAATAACAAAGGTGAAATTCTATGAAGGTAGTTATTTGAAGCATTTGTAGAAGAGTATATTTACATGGGGACTATTATACTATTTAAAGAGGTGAACCAAATGCCCTCCAATGCCTCCTCTGTTTCATTTCTTGTGTCTGTTGAGGTTATAATTGACTTTTTAATCCGTAGTTGATTATTGTGGTGATATTCATTAGTTGATTTTCTTATGCTAAACCAACTGTGCATTTCTAGATAACCTTAAATTATTTGGGCTCTATTTCATATTTTTTATACATTGCTACAGGCAATTTACTGGTAGTTATACATTTTGGCCCATTAATATATAAAGGTATGTTTTAAAAATTCACATGTGAGAAAAATCTCATTTTTTAAATAATTTTTAATGATTTCTAATTTAATTGCTTTGTAATTGTGCCTATCATTAATTTGTTGGCAATTGTCTTCTGGCCTGGCATTTAGTAAATATTTTTAAAGGTTTTTTTTTTTTGGTTTGTTTGTTTGTTTTTGTTTTTGTCTTTTCTTTAGGGGGAGGGTGGAGAGGGGCAGAGGGATAGAGAGACTCTTAAGCAGGGAGCCTAACATGGGGCTTCATCTTACAACTCTGAGCTCATGACCTGAGCCAAAATCAAGAGTTTGATGTCACTCAGGTGACCCCTGGCATTTAGTAAATTTTAATAAATACTTGATGTGTGCTGAGAAGAAAATTATCATCTCTAATTGTTGGATGTAATTTCTGTATGTTTTTTGGATTAAGCTTTTTAATTATAGTGTTCAAATGTTACAGATTTTGCCGATTATTTCTGTCAACTTAATCTATTAAATCCAGACATGTCTAACTGTTTTCCATTATGATATTGGAATTCATCTCTCATTGTAGATCTATTAATTTTGGATGATATGGTTTGAGGGTTTGTTATTAAATGTGTAATGATTTAGAATTATTTTATCTTTCTAATGAATTGAAACTTAGGCAGTTACTTTTCTTTGTTCTAGTAATACTTTGAAAATCTATTTAAAAATATATATAATTATAATTATATTTATATAATACTAGTTTTCTTTTGGTTTGAGCACAAATGTGGTATATAATTTTTCCATACTCTTTCATACAAACTTTCTGTGTCTGTATGTGTCCAATAGGCCTTTTGTAAATATTTTACTTATAGTTAGATTTAAAAAAAAAAACTTGGTGAGATATCTTTGTTTCTTTTTTTAAGATTTTATTTATTTATTTGACAGAGATCACAAGCAGGCAGAGAGAGAGAGGAGGAAGCAGGCTCCCTGCTGAGCAGTGATCCCGATGCAGGGCTCAATTCCAGGACCCTGGGATCATGACCTGAGCTTAAGACAGAGGCTTTAACCCACTGAGCCACCCAGGTGCCCTGAGATACCTTTGTTTTTTAACAGAAAAGTTTCTTTTGTTTATTTTTAAAAGATTTATTTATTTTAGAGAGAAAGAAAGATAATGGTGGGGGGAGGGGTAGAGAAAGAGGGAGAGTCTTAAGCAGAATCCATGCTGAGTGCAGAACCTGATGTGGGGCTTTATCTCCCAATCCTGAGATCATGACCTGAGCTAAAACCAAGAGTTCAATGCTTGACCTACTGTACCCACCCAGGCTCCCCAAATCTCTTTTATAATTACTGATGTACTTGGACATATTTCTCCATCTTAATTTTTACTTTCTACTTTTTGACCTTTTTAGTTTCATGTTTTACTTCCTTCTTGTCTTCATTTGAATTGTTCTATTTACTTTGGGTCTGTCTGTTTGTTTGTTTCATTTTGTTGGGGTTTTTTTTTCCCCTTATCGGTTCTCCATTTTTATACTTCACTATTTTGGAAATTACAACCCATATGTATATTTTTAAAATAATTATCCTAGATAGTTTCATATGCACAGTGTCTGAAGTTGATAAATACATATTTTCAAATATATTGGGATCAAAAAATGCTTTAACTCTGAGAATAATTCCCCAGATAAATTATAATCTATCTATATCTAGTGTTTTTTAAAAATCTGTATTTCAATATCATACACTAGACATTATTATTATTATTCTTAAAACCGTGTTTTATAGATTTACCAAAATCACTACCAACTATTCCCCATTTCTTTTAGGTGAGGAGAACTTTTAGAGTTTTCTTTTGTGAGAATTGTGATAAACTTTCAGTTTTCACTTCGATGAAAAAAATCAAAATTTCATTATTATGCTTGAAAGATAGCTTTGCTTGTATAGAGTTATAGGTTGACATTTATTTTTTTCTAGGTACATTAGGGAATCTTCCATTGCTTCTGTTTTCTATTGTAGCTGTCAGTTCAAAACCATTCCTTTGTCTCAGGCTTCTATAGATATCATATTCCCATTTTAGTGTTCTACAATTTCATTAAAAAGTCAGATAATTAATTATATAAATATAGTTGTTTATGTATCTGTTGTTTAAGGCAATCAGTGGGTTTCTGGGATCTGAGGTTTTATGTCTTTCCATAATTTAGGAATATTATTTGTTTTTATTCCCTTGATTATTGCCTTATTCTGATTTTTTCCTACCATATCTTTTTGGTTCTCTGATTAGACATATCTTAGACCTGCCCACTGCATCCTAACCCTTTTTTATTTTCCCTATTTTTGTATCTTTGTGGTGCTTTCAGGATAACTTCCCTGCATCTAGATTTTAGTTCAGTAAATTTTTCTTCAGCTGTGTCTAATGTTTATCTTAATCTGTCAGCTGAGGTTTACATTTTATTTTTCATTTAAAAAAACTGTATTTAATGTATTTCAAACCTTATTGTTTAATTTTTATACTCTGTCCTTTGCTTATAATTTTAATAAATACTTTATTGAAACATGTGAAAAATACTCATTTTTTACATTCTCTTTTGATTAAATTCCAATACCTGAAGTATTTGCTAGTATCGCTTTTGCTAGATTTCATGAATTTCTCCTTGTTTGTTGACTTATTTCCTGACTTTTCTTTATGAGTTCATATTCCTTAGAGCTTCAGCTGTGATAGATAATCCTTTGAAGCCTGAATATACTTGCATTCCTCTGGAGAGCATTTCCACTGGCTTCCACTAATTGCCTGATATCACTGCCAATTTGAGACCACTTGCAAATCTGTGTTGACCACATGGATAGTATGAATGTAAGCTGGAAAACTTCAGATTTGAGGGCAAAACTGGGCTTGCAAATTATCAGGGAGCCTTAGAAAAGCAAACTTGCTGACCCTTAGGTCTATTTGGTATCTTTCACCTCCAAAATCTCAATTTTATGCAGAGATCTTCTATTAGACCCTTCACTTGGGATAGTCCTTGATCTTATTATCTATTTCTCATGGTCTGCACTGCTGTCAAAACAGAAGCTGAAATTATCGTGGTTAAGCAGATGCTTCCTGGGGAAAAGCTGGCTTCGGGCCTTTTTTACTTCCCAGCTGTTTTCTTTTCGCTCTTTTCAGTTTCTGAACATGCTTTACTTTCTTGCTCTTAGGAAATCATTGAAAAAGATGTTTTCAATATATTATTAAGTGTTTTAAGTTATTTTTATTTTTCAGGATACATGGGGTGATTGTCACAGGAATTGAAATTCTTTTCTAAAGTCTCTGGGACAGGCATTCTGTGACCAAATGCCTTAGAAACCACTCTGATGCACCATGAGAAGGTGAAGGCAAAACACTAGTGGTTTAGTTGATATTCTTGAAAATCCATTCAGCAGTGTCAGAGATTTTTATTTAATTAGAGCAAAAATACCCCCAAGGAGGACACTGTAAGATTGCAAGTGTGAGATGCAAACATTAAATGTAGGATCATAGCCTCAATATAAGTTGCTCAGTCTAATTTGTAGAACTGCACACTTGGCTATTTTTTAGTTTTTCTTTTTGTATATAAGCAATTATTTGAGTTAAAATATTCTTTGAATAAACATTTATTTGTGGCTCATTGAAAACAGACTTAACATGTAGTTTTCAGTTATGAAACCATAGGGCATTGTATTGACCAAACGTTATTATTGACCAAATAATATTTTACCAACTTATATAATATTGACCACACAAAGTTTTTGGACAATATTTTCCATGGCATTATGGCTCAAAAAAACCAGAGATTTCACCCTGCAAATTTGCAAACTTGAAGCTACTGTGATTTGTGATACTGTGGTTATTGCTGTGGAGATTTCTGTGTTTTTAAAAATTTTTTTTGTTTTCTTTTTTAACTAAATAGTAAATTTTCAATGGGGCAGGGAAATAAGTAGCAGGTGCTTATGAGCTGCAAATATAAAAAATATTCTTTCAATAGAGTTAGACTGTCACTACTACCTCGTTATTAAGAGTTAAATGGGAATGTTTGTTTCTATCAGGGGAACTCTCTCTCGACCTTGTTTACTCTCTTTACATTAATTATTTTCATACAGAGAATCTATAATAGGTCTTCTCAGGGAACTCCAGGGACCAGACTCAGCTGTGGAGAGAAATATTCCCAGAAAACTGGTGGGCGCCTTGGGAGGTGTGCTAGCTCTTTCATAATAACAGAGTACTAGTTAAAAACTAGTTTTTAACTTCTACATTAAAAACATTTTTTTCCATTGTGATAGTAATAGAAATATTCATTAACCTTCAGATTTTCATGTTGCATTGTTTAAGATTATATTATATAATGACCATTGTATTATTATTAAGGCATAGTTATCAAATCTGTTTTGAAACTGGTAGGATATAATTGTAAGTAAATGTGAATGATTTCCATGGAGATAGAATTTCTATTTCATGGTAATATTAAATAATGAAATTCTTTCTCTAACTTGGAAATATTAACTCCATTGATTCCATGATACAATTTCAAGATGACCATTTTCTTTGAATGGATGGGAAAGCTAAAGCATGCAAAATGGATAGGCAATGTGGAAATACCCCTTCAGTAGAGAAAACCTTGCTTCTACTCCTGGATCTGCAGTATGTTAATGGTGTGGCTATGAATGAATCAGTTAATCTCTCTAAATTTAGGTTTCTCATCTGTAAAAGTTAGGATTAACACTGGTCATGTAGTAGGTAGGAAAAAGAATTTGGGGAAGTTAGACATAGATTTGAGTCCTGACTTTGCCAGCAACAAACTGTGTAAATATGAACAAGTTGCTCATCCTCTCAATACTCAATGTTCTTATCTATAAAATTGAAATAATGCAGTGTCTGGATTATCAAAGGGATTTGTTCCTTTTTTCCTGTACAAATGCAAGTCCATCCTTTTTTTTTTTAACCCCTTCATTATTCCTCCTAGATATTAGGCTATCATCCCACTTTGGGTGGAGCTAGAGAGAATGAGAGAACTTGGAGATAAGTTTACTGATCTAAGATCAGACAGGAGTCTTGTCATTTACACATTTAAAACTCAGTAGGGGCAACTTTTCTTATCAGCCTATAAATTTGTTGAATTCAGAGACCACATCATGCTTACTCACTCAATAAATAATTATATAATGCCTACATTTCTGTCACTGGCATAAAGCAATGAAGGAACCAGCCAAGGTCCCTGTTCAAATGGAATCTATACCAATGAATTCTTTATATTTATGTCTCTTTCCAGAAACTTCAATAATGTTGGCCTGTGGAACATACAAAATAAATATTTGTGGAATGGTAAATGAATGAGGTTTCTTACACCCAAATAGAGTTAGTAAGTTGGGGACCTTCTCTCCTAGGCTAATCAAGACTTTATTTCCATGAAGGTTAATCTAAGAAATAGCATGAAAGCTTGGAGATGAGATTAAAAAATTCTATTTCCAGTTCTACTTCTACTTTCTAAATTGAGTACCTTCTCATCATTGGCACTGTCTATGAATAGATAATCTATTTGGCTCTTTATGAATGACCAATCCTTACACCATGGGAGACTTATGACTATAAATAAAAATTGACTTCAAAATTACATCAGCAATTCAAGCATCTTATGGTGTACTAAAAAATAGATTAAAGTAATTATCATCAATATGCCATTTTAAGCTGTAAGAAAAATGGCCACGTTGTCAGTTTGATAAATAATGCTGGTGTGAGAGAATGTGCATGTTTTAATTTATCCTTTGGAGCTGCAAACCCACATCCACTTAAAAGTAGTCCAGGATGATACAGCAGGCTTGTTATTTTCCAGGAAATAAATCATTATCATCTCTTTTAATAAAAGTGCTGATGGCCATTGTTCAGTAACCCTTCTACTTAAGTAACAGGTCTGTGGCTTCAACAGAAAGTTGTAACTGATTATCAGCACTTTACAGTCTTATTATACAGAAAACTGTATTAAAAATAGTATTGAGGGGCGCCTGGGTGGCTCAGTGGGTTAAGCCTCTGCCTTTGGCTCTGGTCATGATCTCAGGGTCCTAGGATCAAGCCCTGCATTAGGCTCTCTGCTCAGTGGGGAGTCTGCTTCCCCCTCTATCTCTGCCTGCTGCTCTGCCTACTTGTGATCTCTCTTTCTCTGTCAAATAAATAAATAAAATATTTAAAACAACAACAACAACAAAAATAGTACTGAGATGTAAGTTTAAGATATATGGGAGATGATGCCTGCTCACAGTAAATAGTCCTTATACTGGGAAAGACCCCCAGGCAAATTTCTTGATGATCTTAATGCATTCTCGATCAAGTCTAAAATAGCTTCCATTTCAAACTATGCATCAATTTTAATAATGACATTAATTTTTGCTTGGAAAGAACTTTGAGACATCATCCAGCCTGCTCTCCTACTTCTATAAAGGACATACTTATCACTTTGGTATCAGGAAATTAATTTTGTTTTGAAGTTTCCAAGAAAAAAGAGATTTTACAACTTTCTGGAACTGTAAATTACTGGCCTGGGTAAAACAAAGTCGCTCCATTTTGTAGTTAATCTTGGCGTGTTTGGCAGATAGGAGAACCAGCAGGCCTCCCCTTTGGCAGGCTCTCCTGCCTCCAGAACTGGGAGGCTGAACTGCCATTACACATTTTTTGCAACATCTCCAGATATGATACTGCTGTTGGCATATTAGATGTGCTTGATAGATCTTAATAATACATAAAATTTCTTCAGAGTTTTCCTTCTTGGAGCCCTGGTTGGCATTGAATAATATTGTAGGTTGTTTTTTCTGGGAAATAGCCTCTGATTCTCTGGGATTTGCATTCAGGATGTTTACTTGGGCGTTTGTTAATTAGAGTTAACACCTGTGAGAGATTATGGAAGTGTAATTGGGCAGAAGGAGAGGTGAAATGAGTTGCAATTGCAAACTGCATTCTACCTGATCCAAAGGCTTCTCTGGAGCTGGCATTGGCCTCCATTGTTGTCCTGAATGCAGACAAGGGGGATCAGCCAATGTACCTATATGTGTAGCAATTATTGGATGCTAACTGCTCCTGGAAAGGGAGAAAACATTGGGAAAGGCATCTGCTTCTACTGAATTAGGTTTCTGGACAGGTCACATATGTGAATCATCAGCTGCCAACATTTCTAGAAGCTGACAGAATAACTTTTTTAATCCTAAAAGGAGATCTAGTGGCACACTATAGCATCTATCGCAAGTAAACATTTGTACCATAGTATCCACTGCAATAAACATTTGTTAAATGAATTAACTGTTACAATTTTTTCTAAAACAGTTGCTTTCAACATGATGGGTGCAAGAAACAACTAAATACCAAAAAATTCATTGTGGTTGGAATGAAGGGTTGGGGGCGAGGAAGCAGCTTGATAGTAAGTGATACACAGGAAGAGTTTGGATTTTATGATATCTATATTGACAGCAGAGGAAGGAGCAAGAATTGTCATGACAAAGGGGCAGATAGGAGAAGCTTGGGCAACCATTCTAATACTCAAGACTGACCATGACATTTTCCATTTATAAGACACAGTGATCTGATTTTTGTTTTTCATCTCCATCTTATGCCATGATTCCCTTTCTGGCATTTGTAGATACACAACATACATCTTAACATTTACACTTTTTCTCCTGTAACTTATTTCATCTACAATGTCTTCTCCATTCCCACAAACTGTCAAACATTTATCATTAAGTAAAGATTTAGATGGAGAATCCACCCTTCTTGAAGCTGTTTACTCTTTTCCCGGTGCTAGGTAGAATTTACAGCCTCTTCCTAACATGTTCAACTCCCCTGCTCAGACTGTAAACTCTTGAAGAACAAGCAGTCATATATCTCTTTGATACTACCAGTTGATATGTCTGGCAAATGATTGACCACTCAGAACTGTCTTTTGGTTGAACTAATGAATTGCATAATACTTGGACAGGATTCCAGTTGTAGAGAGGATTCAGAGGATGTTGTAATTTAGCAGAACATAATACTCAAGGGCAAAGAAAAGAATATCTAATGAAATTTTAGAAAATAGTTAACAAAACTTGTTAACCTGGGCTAGGGGCTTATGTAGTCAGAGATAGGTAGATTTGGAGAGGACCTTGAACACCTGGATAAGAAGCTCACAGTTAAATATTTTAGCTAATGGTTTTTCAATATGGGCAAGCATCTAGATTCTCATTTAAAGAATGAAAAGATGACTGATCAGGTCTACTAAAGAATGAGTGATCAAGGTATCACATCAGTTAGGTAGTTACTGCAATTAACTGACATAAAGTAGGAAGGGACTTACCTCAAATGGGCATTGTAGCAGACAGGTACTCTAGAGGTACCCTGAATATCCAGATAGGTCAAAGGTAGGGCAAGCTGGAAATGGATAGTGGGAAGATGCAACACAATGCAGAAAGATAGTGAACAGGTGATAAGAAGAAGGCTGTATTATCTCATGGTGAGCCACCTACAGATTATCCTACACTTCACCATCTGGAAGGTCTGCTTGCAGGTGGGTGTGACAATAATCAGAGAACTTGGCAGCAGGCAGTAGGTAGAGTCTAGCAAGCCAGCTAGCAGTAGAGAAATCTGGCATAAGTAAAGAAAAGCCAACCATAATATCAGGATTTCAGAGACAGAATCCAGTCCATGGGATTACCGGAGAGAACAATTTAGGGGACTAGTACTCTAGGACTCTAATACTCAGCGAGGCACTGGGACTGGGTGTCAGTTATGAAATTAGTGTACAAGGTGTGAGTGTGATCACAGTAATAGGCAGCATTAGATGTGTGAACTGTGTTCTTATCCTTATTTTTTTTAAGATTTTATTTACTTATTTGGCAGACAAAGATACAAGTAGGCAGAGAGGCAGGCAGAGAGAGGAGGAAGCAGGCTTTCTGTGGAGCAGAGAGCCCGATGCGGGGCTTGATCCCAGGACTCTGGGATCATGACCTGAGCCAAAAGGAGAGGCCTTAACCCACTGAGCCACCCAGGCACCCCTGTTCTTATCCTTTGTAGAGCAGGAGGAACATTCAGTGACCCTTGGCAATGAAGGTCTTCTTTTAAGGATACCTAGAGAAGAAAACAGGAAGATATCCATTGAATTACTAGTCTGACAGAAATACTAGTTACTCAATAAAAGTTCTAGTAATTGTCACCTCAGGAATGGTTATTGTGGATCAGAGAGACTCAGCCACCTACTTATTTTCCTCCTGCCATTACTGAAAATCATCACTGCTTACTGCTTTCTGTCTGTGTCTCTCATCTTTTAGCTTCTACTACTGACTCTTAGCTCTTCTGAATGCTTCATAATGCAAACTTCCCAAGAGCTCCAGTTGGCACAGTCAGTATTATAACAAGTTGGCAAGACTGTATCATAAATATGCTTAATGGGTTACTGACAAGCTGATAACCTGGCTGCCCTTAGGTCAGATGCCATCACTGGTCAAGCCAGCTGTGGTATTGGTGTTTGTATTGGATTACTTGGGGGTAAATGGTTAGCTTCCTTTAACCAAGGGCAGTGAAGGTGGCAGGCATAAGGTCATACTGGACTGCTCTAACCCACAATAACAAGAGTGGGATATCAAAACTATAACAACAGGAAGCCTGATGGGATGTTGACTGAGGGTTCCAAAAAGTTATACCCAAGATGGCAGTGGCAGGTCATAAGCCATGTAATTTCAACAGGATTTGTGTGAGAAACATAAAGAAGACGTGGAAGGGTTTGGTTGCAGAGTAATTTTGTTGACTTGTCTCACATGTCCCTTTCTTCCAGAATAATCTCTGAACAGAACCTTTTAAAAAGGTTTTATGCATTCTAGAAGAACTAAAAGAAAGCTCTGAGAATTGAAGTATATATGCTATCTCTTATTTTCTGTACTATATGAAGTCCGCAGTAAACAAAATTTCATGAAAAAATAAAGATCCCTGGATAAATCAAATGACAAATTTGGGTAAAAAAAATCATGGATCAATCAGTAAGATTCCAAGCAGTATAATACAAAGCCAAAAGTAAATATGTTTCATTTACATAAAAAAACATGAGATTTTGAAATGCAATTTTTCTATGTTAGAATGAGCCAACACAGGCAGATCCAAATCTACTTATTAACACTTTTAAATCCTGTAAAGTGAAAAGGACTATCCTAGTATTTAAGAAAATGGAATTGTTAAATCTGGAATGGACCAAACAAATGAAAATTTTAAGCAAGAACTTTAAGAAGAAATGACAAAGGATTTTTTCATTGTTCCCAAAGAACAATACACCCAATTTCTCTACATCACTTTATAATTAATAGAACTCTTTTCATTCCTTATATTACATGATCTTTACCAAAACCTTTTGCATATAAGAAGATTATAGGTTCAGGAAAGGTGATTTGTCCAAGGCCGTATAGCTACTAAGTAGCTAAACCAGACTTTGAGTTCAGAACATCTTTAATCTGATTCACTAGGTCATTCCCTGCCCAGGAAGAGTAGATAAAAGGAGATATAAAGATAAAGTATTAGCAGCACACTAGACTGTTTCTACTGCATTAATATGAGTTGAATTTAATGGTATTCAGGGATTCTCCATAAGTGAAATTGCATTTCTTTTAGTTCCCTGTGCTGCACAGCTGCTACCAGCCTTCTTGGGATTCTTTCTCAAGAGTACCAATAATAGGGCACCTGGGTGGCTCAGTGGGTTAAAACCTTTGCCTTCGGCTCAGGTCATGATCTCAGGGTCCTAGGATCAAGCCCCGAATCAGGCTCTCTGCTCCACAGGGAGTCTGCTTTCTCCTCTCTCTCTCTGCCTGCCTCTCTGCCTACTTGTGATCTCTGTCAAATAAATAATAAATTATTTAAAAAAAAGATACCAATAATACCATCAACATGACCCAGATGCCAGACTTGGATTATGGTCTTATAGTGATAATAATATTATTAAAATATGCTTTGTAATTTATAAAGATTTCCATATGTATACCATTTAGACACAAGCAAGCCCCTTCCTTATCCACACACTCCTCCTAGTTGACCCATTCATTCTTTAGAAGGATGCTGTTTAGTCTCCATGTATTTGGGTTCTTTCCAAATTTCCTGTTGTGATTGAGTTCTAGCTTCAGAGCATTGTGGTCTGAAAATATGCAGGGAAAGATCCCAATCTTTTGATACTGGTTGAGACTTGATTTAGGACTCAGGATGTGATCTATTCTGGAGAATGTTCCATGTGCACTAGAGAAGAATGTGTATTCTGTTGCTTTGGGATGAAATGTTCTGAATATATCTGTGATGTCCATCTGGTCCAGTGTGTCATTTAAGGCCTTTATTTTCTTGTTGATCTTTTGCTTGGATGATCTGTCCATTTCAGTAAGGGGAGTGTTAAAGTCCCCTACTATTATTGTATTATTTTTGATGTGTTTCTTTGATTTTGTTATTAATTGGTTTATATAGTTGGCTGCTCCCACGTTAGGGGCATAGATATTTAAAATTGTTATATCTTCTTGTTGGACAGACCCTTTGAGTATGATATAGTGCCCTTCCTCATCTCTTATTATAGTCTTTGGCTTAAAATCTAATTGATCTAAGGATTGTCACCCCAGCTCTCTTCTGATGTCCATTAGCATGGTAAATTGTTTTCCACCCCTTCACTTTAAATCTGGAGGTGTCTTCGGGTCTAAAATGAGTTTCTTGTAGGCAACATATTGATGGGTTTTGTTTTTTTATCCATTCTGATACCCTGTGTCTTTTGATTGGGGCATTTAGCCCATTAACATTCAAGGTAACTATTTTTTTTTTTTCTCTGTTTCACAGACTGGCTTTTTTTTTTTAAATTTTTATTTTTTATAAACAAATTTTTATCCCCAGGGGTACATGTCTGTCAATCGCCAGGTTTACACACTTCACAGCACTAACCATAGCACATACCCTCCCCAATGTCCATTACCCCACCCACCTTTCCCGACCCCCTACCCCTGTAACCCTCAGTTTGTTTTGTGAGATTAAGAGTCACTTATGGTTTGTCTCCCTCCCAATCCCATCTTGCTTCTTTTCTTCTTTTCTGCCCCCCTAGTCCCCCATGTTGCATCTCCACATCCTCATATCAGGGATATCATATGATAGTTGTCTTTCTCTGACTGACTTATTTCACTAAGCATGATACCCTCTAGTTCCATCCACGTCGTTGCGAATGGCAAGATTTCATTTCTTTTGATGGCTGCATAGTATTCCATCGTGTATATATACCACATCTTCTTTATCCATTCATCTGTTGATGGACATCTAGGCTCTTTC